>JALPCE010000406.1:0-17213 GCA_026538705.1 Aureobasidium sp. GC_Fusr_1 | reverse complement strand
AGAGGAGTTGGGTTGTGAATCCCGAGCGTGAATGGTTGATAGATAGGTGAATGGAAGATAAGTTATCTGGATGGCAGAGTGGCTTTTAGTGCGTAAAGGCATTCGAGTATGGTCGGGTGGAATTCAGGAGAGGAAGGAACCTATGCATAAAGACTCGACCTTAGAAGGACTCTTTAATGAGCATTTTCTTGCAAGAGGAAGGTGCAGTCAAAACAGTACAGGATGAGAAACTGCAGACAGGTAAGCAGAAACAGAGAAGAGACAATCAACGTAACACTATGCCATTTGCAGTTTTCTAATCGCAAGAGGGTAAGGAACATATGGATGTGCTTCTGATTGCCTACTTCTATGGAAACCGCAGTCATCCTTCCGAGACTTCCCTTCCAGCGCAAAGCCGTTGCGTATCTTGCATAGCCAGAAGTAAGAACATCTATGGTTTTCTACTGCCTAGAACCGTGACTGTCCTCCTTGATCTCGAGCTCCGCTTCTTCTGCTCCCTGCTCCTTCAAGCGGTCAAAAGCGTCAGCTCGTAACTCTATATTTTCGAGCAAGTGACCCATATGAGTGTGGAAAAATCCCTGACCATTCCTACGGATCTCGAAGACCTCCCTGAGGAACGGCACTGGCGATCTCGAGAAAGAAGAACGAGGGAACGTGCTGATCTTCTTGCGATCCTCCGGGCTCACGAAGCCATCACTTTGAACTGGAACCGCTTCAAAGTTACGGTTTTGAGACATCAGACCCAAGCAGCCGCGAAGCCTCTCATACTCACAGATACAAATTTGCTGTCCAGATACAAATTTGCTGTCCAGATACAAAGTCCCTGCGAAAAGGCCGAGGGGGAGCGCATTGGCAGGTATAACTGCGACATCGCCAGGTCCTGCTTGGAGGTTGTAGAAGCTCAAGTTGTTGAACGAAACCATAGCTTTGTTGAGACGCGGTGCGAAGATATGTAAGCGTACTTTTGCTGATGCTTTGATCTGTGGGAGCAGCTCGTTGGCCTCGAATGGACTGATAAGCAAGAGCCTAGGGTCCTCGGTGTTGCTTAGAACCCAATTAACTGGGCGGATGTAGTCCTCGCGAGATGATGACTGCGATGACACAGCAGTGTTCCAGAAGTCCTTCGTGACATACAATCTGAAGGTTGCAGGATTGATTCTCTGCTGTTCCATTTATTGGGCCGCGCTTGTGTATTTGAAAATCTCGAAGGCAGGTAATGCCGAAAAGTTTGGACATGCACCAGTGGCAATGTATTGTTGAAGCCCATCAGTGATTGCATGTGGATAGGGACGTGCTTGTGAAGGACGCTCAACTTGTCTCTCTCTCTCGATCTCATGAGCGAGCTCGCGTTCTTGCTCGTTGTCAACATTGCAGTCCTCGACGATGACTTTTTCCATTGAAGCTCGATATGGAACAGCCATCAAGCAGCGGTTCAAGTCCAGGCCATACTCCACAAGCCATCTCTTGCGTTGCAGCACAAAAGACAAGATATCTCGGGCGAAAAGCCCCCGAAGAATGAGAATTGTGTTCCAGTGCGACGACGAGACACAGTCTTTGGCGAGAGTGGCGAGAGTGGCGAGAGTGGCGAGATCTTGCTTGGAAACTACTCGCGATCGGATAAAGTTTCGAATGGCAGCTTTGGTTTGAGTTGAAGAATTGTTCAAGGAAACCCCGACGATTCGACCCCCGAGAGCATCATCGATGAGCAAATCCAGAAGTTGGTCGAATACTTCAGAACTCAGGAAATTGATGTCAGGAAAAGACTTGAGACCGATGTTTGCGTGAAGATGAGAAGGAAATCGCTTTGCGAGGTCCATGGCATGTTTCTTGACGCGACGAAGTATGCCTTGCGCAACAAGCCATCTGTCGCTCTTGCCGTCCAGTATATGTTGACTACCGACAGGATAGATAAGCTGAGAACGAATGCCAAGGATTTCGTCGCTCTCATCGATCACGTCACGGCAGTGTGTCTTCAGAAGGCACTGTAGTTCTAAGATAGAAGAAGCCAGGGATTTCTCGAGGACCATCTTCTCTCGAGACATAAGCTTCATCGAAAGAACTTCTTCAGGCAAGACTATCATGACTCCTCGATGGAGTCGATGGTCGTGAACAACTTCTGAGATGCCTTGAATAGTCTTCTTGTCAACAGCATTCTTTCTAGAGAAAGGGATATGGCAAATGCGATGCCCTAATAGACCGCCTAAGCGTTGCATGAGGACCTGTTCTGTCTGTCGCAGAAGCGGCTTGAGAACCATTATGCGCACCAGACGACTCCCATCAGCCAATGCGGTAGCCAGCATCGGTATTATGACCGAGGACTTGCCTTCTCCCATGTTCAGCTGCATGACTGAATTGGCATCCGTATCCGGATACATCATCTGCTTGGCGACCTTAGCTTGCAGTGGGCGGATGGTGATGTTGCTTTCAATTTCTAGCAGGAGCCAACTGGGCTGTTCTTGAGCAGACCATCCTTCTCGACCAGGTGTCTCAAGTTCCTTGATGAGGTTACGGTCGTCCTGAAGCTTGGCCAACTTCAGCATACGTTCAGCGCGCTGCAAAGAAGCGATTTCTTGGGCAAACCTTAGCAACGCAGTCCTCCACATAGCAGTCACACTCCCAATGTTGGCACTTGAAAGACGACTTAGCAAATCTGACTCAGAGGTGCGAGGCCATAAGTCAGCATTGGCCGAGATAGTCTCTGCAAAACTTGACGGGCTCAATTCCTGACAGATATCGTTGAACTGTGCCTTGACTAAGAGAGTAAGATCAGAACAATACTGGTCGAATGCTTCAGTAGTGAACGGCGGCCGCTGAGAGTTAGGTGTGTGTTCGAGTTGACAAAAGGCACGTAAGCTCGAGTGTAAGGTAGAGGCATACTTTTGGTGCGTTTCCTTCCCTCCAGAGGACAGGGTTGTTACAAGTCCTTGCAGGGGGACCAAGTCTAGTTTCTCTTTGCCTCCAGACTTGTCCGACCAGACCAACGAAACAGGACTCTCGCAGGTCGTTGCCGACTCAATGGTAATCTTGTCTCTCGATAGGAGGGATGTCAGACTGGGGAACAGGAACTGGACATGGCGTTCGTTATGATCCGCAAGTGGAGCATCTGGCCAAGGATATTCTGTATGCGGACGATAGGTCGTCTTAAGTTTATCGCTGAGAGATGCGATATGATCTAGGAAAAGACCATTCTTGTGCCATTGCGAGAATAGAAGCTGGCATTCGGCAACTGCTCGGTCCATGGAGATGTCAGGATAACTTCCCCTCGGGGCAACGATGCTTTCGGAAGGCCATTGTCTGAAAATGAGTTCGGCTATCAGAGTGATCTGGTCGTTGACTGTGTCTCTTTTCGCGACACAAGCCTTTTTCTGCTCCAACGAGGCATATCTGGGCAATCTTGGTTGGGACGCATGTTTGAAAATGACCTCGTTGATATTCTTCAAGTCAGCTGAAGAGCCAGAAGACAAGTTGTACGAGTGGTAAGACGGTGGGGGATCTTCAGAATGGTATAGCGAAGACATGGCAAATGCGAGAAGTGTCCGGAGGTCAAGTAGGTTTTCTGGCTTTACCCCAAAGGTGATTGCAGAAAACGTAAACATGAGAGGGTAAGTCATGGCTTCTTTGTTGGCAGTTCGACACATCTGGTAGAGAGAACCCCAATGCTCTGGAATTTGGAGAGTCAGAAGATCGTGCATGAGAGCTGTACTGTGCTTGAAGGTGGTCTGGTAGCCTGAGACCTCTCCCCATTTCTTGAGAATGGGTTCAAGGTCTTCATGAACGAAGGTAAGAGAAGGCCATTCTTTCACAAGCGATGCAACTTCGTGCACTTGGCGCGCCTGCAAGTTTTTGACCAAATGGTCGCGGCCATTGTATACAGTATCGTCGGCTTCAGGCAAGATCATAGGAAAGTTCAGACAAGCTCTCACGGCAGTAGAATTCCTCTTCTGAGCTCGCTCAAGCAGATATAGCTCTCCACGAGTTATCTGCACGGGACTGTTGTTCTCTGTACCGCATGCTGTCTCGCATTTTCTGTGATGCCGTTCGATTGCTTGGGCAGCGAACACAAAACCATCGTGTTGGGACAGTACAGGAAGCTTAGGATTCCAGGTGACTGTCTGCATGACTCGGAGGTTGGGGGGGTAGAACTCACGCTTTGGTGTCAGAGCCGAAATACTCTCAAGTAACACTACCTCATCTGGCTGTAATGCAGAAGATGTGAACATACATGCATTGCTCAGTATGTTGAGTGCCTCTTCCGTGCCTGTAGCCTTGGTGAAAGGGTCGGCAAGACAGAACGATGTGACAGCATGCAGATAAGCCTGATACAGATGACCAAGCAGATCTTGTGCGCCTTGGAGTTTGCGAAGGTGTCGATTTAATGTATAGACGAAGCAACGTCGCCTTGAAGCAGCGTTGTTCGCCCCAGAAGACAACAAGATATTTCGTTTTCGAGCAGTTTCATCATCTACGGTGACTGTCACATGATGACCTGTCTTTTTGACTTCAATCGATCCGAACGGTATAAGAACCATGCGTTCTTGTGGACATCCAGGTGGGGCACTGCTGCGCAGGACGAGCTTGTTCTGCAAGCCTATCATGGTGCCAACTCCCTGATGATTGTCCACAATAGCGTTGAATTCGAGAGACTTGATCTCTCCTTTGTCAGAGACGACAAAGTGAAGATTGTATCTGGGCAACTCGACTTCCAGCTGTGAGTGACGAGAGCTGTCAAAGAATATGTGACAATTTTCAGGCGTGTCAAGAGTAGAAAGGATCGATGTGATGGACTTACCCACCGCACTGTGAGTATCGACGAGGTGTCTCGAACCCTTTCGAAGTACAGCCTGCGCAGTCTCAAAGTCTAAGCCAGCAAAGCACAGTCTCCAGTTGCTGTCACTCGTTTGCCATGGTTGATCCATAGGACGGAACTCAATATCGCCCGTGCCCTCATTCAACCAATGATGGAAGAAGTTAACAAAGTGACTGGGCAACACTCCATCAAATGTCTTTCTAGGAAGAGCAACAAATGTTTGGCGGTCGAATCGAGCCTTGATGACAATCTCACTGTTCCGAGTTCCGAGATGAATTTCGTTGCCTTCTATGTGTTGTGATACTCGACAGTCCATACCAGGAATATCGGACGCGAAGACTCGAAGCACACGTTCACCAAACAACTGCAAGAACAGAGAGTTCTTCTTGATATTGTCAGGAACCTTGCCTATCGACTTGCCATCTACAAGCATTTTGCCACTGAGAAGGTCGTAGTTGATATGCTGAGGCTGGGTCGATTCTGTAGGAACAGTTCTGTTCTGAACCCATGAGTGGGCATCGCTTGGTGGTAAGGTCCATGTGGGTTCTAGGCATGCCCCATGCCAGACTTTCTGTACGGCTAAGGTCAGCCCAACACCTTGATGTTGAAGAATACCACGCATACGAGGCTCGATCTTGTGAGCAATCTTGAGGTGGCGAAGCAGGCTCTGCTGGGTCAACAGAGATAGAGATTTAGCGTCTGGAGGTGTATTGTCGCAGATTATCAACTGCGCTTCAATCGCAAGAGCAACGTCCTCAGAAGAGTCAAGCAGCTGGACAAGATATCGGTCCTCAACACCGAATGTGCTGTAGCATAGCAATGCGGCAAGAAGCATACGGTCGGCACTGCCAGTCTGGGCTTGATCTTCATTGGCAAGATTGTGTAAATGCACTTCGATCTGGTAACACCACTCGAGCGAGATCCTTCTTGCCCTTCGCAGGAGCTGAAGGCAATCCGACTTGGTCTCACTCTTGGACGTCAGTGACAGCAGGCGAAGGGTGAGTTGAATTAGAACCATCATGTTGTACTGTTTGTCCCAGTTGTTCTCAATGGCAACCAGTCTCCGACGAAGTAAGAAGAGAAGTTGTGCACAGAAGGCGGGATTAGCGAATTCAGCATGAGCATTTCGAAGGAAGTCCTTTGATGGACTGCCCGCCTCCCAGGATGCTTGCAGGACAACAGTAGTAACGGCTGGATGCGTGAAATCTAGGTTTGTGCAGCCCAGTTCACGCAGGATGTTGATCCATTGAATTCTCTCTCCAGCGCGAAGACTTCCAAAAGCGAGATACTCCTGCTTCTCGAGATGATCATTGCGTTCATATTGCCGCGATATAACCTGGTTAGTGGTATGCTGGGTAGTACGTGTGGCCCACTCAAGATTCTCGTACGGTCCGATAGGTAGAGACAGTGTACAATGAGGCTTGAAGTTTGGCACGTCACCAGGCCATTTCACCCACTTCTCTTTCGACGTGTCCCATAATTTATACTTGAGACAGTTCTCAGCCACAAGGTCCTTCATCTGAACAGGGAGCGTCTTATCTCTATAATGAGAGGCGACGGCCGTGGGCTTTGACAAAGATCCCAGGGTGATACACATAGCCTTACGGGTGGCGTGTCTGACCAGTTGATCATATGTAAGTACCGTGGTCTTCGACTTCTCGCCTGCCATAGCCTTGCGGTTGCCAATGTCGTTAACGATGAGCCAGGTGGTGTCTCGCCAAGCAGCAAATTGTACAGGTATCCGAAGTTCGAAAATAGCAGCCTTGGAATGGACAGCGTCTCTTGGTAAAGATTCCTCGACGTACTTGATAGTCATCTTCTTTGCTTTATCCTCTTTTAAACATTTGGTGCAATCCTTGACGTGGTGTGGCACACCCCTACGGGCATACGACCATTCGTGCTCAAGCTGGCTAGCATCGACCAAGAGTTTTTTCCTTTGGCTCATGGCTGTGGCCAATTCTTGAGTCTTTGCTGCTCTGTTGTCCGCATCAGACTTTTGGATCTCTGCATGAAGGTCCTGGAGGGACGGGGAGATGTCGTAAAAGCGGACAGATAAACTGTTGCTGGTGGGATTGGCATAAACGCTTTGCTTCGGAAACGACGTTCGCGACCAGCGCTCATGTATGTGTGATTCTACAGCGAAAAGACGTTGCATCTGGGATGCGCTGGAAAGCAGAAGTGGTTGTAATGTACCGACAACTACCTCTGGGGGGTAGTCTGCCATCAACGGGATCTGAGATATGCAGATCTTGTCAAGCGCAACCCAGAGCTCCATGATCACGAGCAAGGCATTCGACAACTCGAGCGGCATGCCCTGATAAGCAGACAGAGTCCGAGTCGAGTAGTTTCTGATTAGATCTGTCAGTTCGTCGCAAGCGCCCGGGAAATCATTATCCAGCCGAAGTTTCGTCCAAGGAGGAAGGTTTTGATCAACCCAGGTCTCAACGTCCATCAGATCGAAAATCTGATGACGGTTTGGGGACACCACGCCCAGAGATGGGAGAACACTCGGGTCTTGCGAACAACGTGGCAGTGATTGTGGTGAGAATGCCGAGCACTTTCTTACACCGCCCGAAAGAGTGAATGCCTGAGCCAGCTTTTCTCGAGTTCCAGACAGAGTTAGGGAGGTTGCATTGTCCCATCCCTGCACATCAACCTTCTCCATATCCTCGATCTTCCCAGTGTGTTGAGCCCAGACCGTTTCAAGAGCCGCTCGAGCGTTGTTAGATGCGATTGCGATCTGTGCACCAGGTACCTTGCCATAACTCTGCTCAAACTTCAGAGTACGCCGCGCAAGATTGACATGGAGGACAGATAACATTTGAGGATGGATGTCCAATTCGCATGAACGTCTCAGAAGGCGGGCCACAACATCGAGCATAAAAAGCTTGTATTGTTCTCGAGCCGCCTCAGGCGATAGCGTGAGCAGAAGAGTCCGCAGAATCGCAACCTTGCAAAAGAGCCAGAAAGGTTGTCTGCGCCAGCAATATTTGGTGTCTTTCCAAAGAACATCGTCGCGAGTGTTCTTTTGGCTAGTCATTGAAGAATGGTCCTTGCCGATCACGCTGAGGATTGTCATCAGGTAGTCGATGACGAAGCCGGGGTGCATGGTATCTCTTGTCTCGTGCAAAGCGTTGTTCGATCGAATGGTTTTTGGCTGGTACGAACTTGGGGGTCCCTCAAGCTGAAGCCGACGAAGCACAATGCACAATTCAGCCTGGAAAGATCTGCCGAAGAAATCTTTTGAAGAACAAGCTGTCGCGCGGCCCGGGAATTTCCTCGTCAAGCGCCCTTGTACACCCATGACGCTCTCATTAGTGGCGGAGACTTTAAAAGCTTCCACGACGACAGTCTGCGGGTCCTTGCGCAAGAACAAGAGCGCCGAGTTGTGGAGCGGAAGGTGTAGAGCGAAGGAGTCTACGGCATATTAGTCACCGTTGTAGATGAACAAATGTGGTACCTACTGCCAGCGTCTAAACTCTGTAGATGGGAGATGGACTTAACGCTCAAAGTTTCTGCTTGCTCGACCTTGCCCAGTGATGACAGCATCTTGCGAACCGGAAGCCAAGCAGCGGAGGCGCGGTGTTCGAATGCTTTTGTGACATCTTCTAGGAGGTACAAGATGTTTCTGTTGATGGTGGAAGGGTCGGACTCTTCGGTCTGTGGCAGCTGAGGTGGCAGAGCGATGTGATTGATCAAGTCCCGGACATTTTCGGCGCTGAGCGCGGTGCCGTTCGAGCCCATCTTGACCTGTGTTCTGATTTAGCTCCAGGACGACAGTGAATGTGAGAGATGAAGTGCAGGAGCGAAGAGAAGGAAGCGATACTCGGCGCGCGGGACGGGGTTGAGAGTAGGTAGGGGAAGGACAGAAGACTTACTCGTAGAAGGGTGACCAATTCGTGCGAACCAAGCGAGCGTACTGTCGTGGATAGGATGCGAGTTAGAGTAACACTCGGATCTGGCTTTGTTTACCGAAGTGATGTCAGGAGCACGCTGCGAGACGAAGAAGCTCCAGTGAAGAGCCTGGGATAACACTGCCCAGGCGTCTGATGGCGATCGAGGCGGCAGATGAGAGAACTTGGAGAACTGAGGCGAGAAGAAAAAGATCCAGTGCGAATAGGATCAGAAGTGCGGTAGGCTGCGAAGAGGGCAGGGTGGGAAATATTCCTGATGGGTGAAACTGACGGTGTGATAGGCACAAACGGAAGAAGACTTGCATGTATGAACCCGAGTTCACTTCCTGACTATCTTACCAATGGAGCGGAAGAGTAGCTGTATCCGAGACACGGACCAATAATTAATCACTTCTGTTAGATAAACATGGTTCGTGACAGAAAATGACAGTTCTGAAGGGTAGACTATGGATATGGCAACCTGAATGAACCCATCCCAATTACTGTGATGAACATTGGAGAAGTCATTGTGGCCATCACTTGTTCGTATGCAGCAGTGGGAGGGCCAGTGATACAGTAGACAAGACTTGTTGTCAGTGTTGTTTGGCAAGCAAGAGGAGAGGTTGGGTTGACGCCAGCCTTCGCACTTGCAGACTTCGCGGCAGGTTCCGACACGATTGTTTTCCTTCTTGCAATGGCAGCCACGACACTCAGCATCACAACATCAGCATCGATCGCGCCTGCTGTGTTGTGACTCCGAGCACCGAACATGTCTGCCACCGAGGATATCTGTATGCGCGATCCAGAATCGCTACGTGTTTGTCGACAACCTTGACAAGCCGCTACGACATTACGCCAAGCACGATTATACCAAACGAACACTGCAGCAATGTCGACTCGCAACGGTCTTGTCAATGAGTTGGGATATATAAGAGGAGGAACATCTGACACACACGGCTACGGTCACTGGTGAAGACGGCGTGCGACGCAACCTTGAGCCATCTCGAGACATGCGTGCCTGCAAGTCCGCGTGTTGCGCATCATCTCCTCTGACTGCATGTGTCTTGCTTTGCATCATGACAACTCGCTGTCCGCTTGCTTTCGTCGTCCAGATCGCCGTCGACGAGCTCGAGGAGCAAAGCATACCGGTCGAGGCAGCAGAAGCCAGAGATATCAAAGACGAGGCCCCATAGGCCCCACGCTTCTTTGCGCTATGTAGAACGTCCATACTACCTGGTCCTGTGTCTAGGGAGTATTCTCTGAGCTCTTGGAGATCCGAGCCAAGGACACGACACGGTCGACCCGTCTTCTTGGTTGAAGTATAGTTGCTGCTCAACCCAGCAAGAGCCTCTCCTGAAACCTTCAACACATTCACGTGGCAGGCTGGCAGCACCCGATCCTTTGAACAGTCGAGACGCGTCTTGTTGAGCGGCGATCATCTTGGAACTGACCAAGGACTTTGATGCCGGTGAGACGGAAGGCGGCATCCTGATTTACACAGCGGTCAATGAGGGGTAAGCCAGCCTCTATTCCAAATATCACCTCTTGGTGAGTGGGGGTGAGTCTTCAAATAGACCATCATACCTTCTTCAATTGGACTTCTGTCTCCATTCATATCATCTGCGCTCAATCCTCCTTCGTGCTTGTTCTCGGCTTCTTGATCTCTACCCCGCATCTGCTCTATACCACGGAACGCACTCCGCTCGGACCTATTCTCAGCAGCAAGACCACACTCACAATGGCAAAAGGCAGCTGCATGTGTGGTGAAGTCCACTACGAGTACACTGTAAGCAGTTCCCCTCTCCCCTTCTTCAGCTTCCTACTAATCTCAACCTCACAGGGCGAACCAGCAGTAACAGCCCTCTGCCACTGCACCGACTGCCAGAAATGGACCGGCGCCGCCTACACTTCCAACATCGTCGTCCCCCGCAAGACCTTCAACGTCACAAAGGGCAAGCCCAAGGACTACGATGCCGTCGGTGACTCTGGAAAAATCAACAAGCATTGGTTCTGCTCCACCTGTGGCTCTTCTCTGTACACCGAGCTGGAGGTTATGCCTGATATGACCTGTGTCAAGAGTGGAAGTTTGGATGGGGGTGCTGCAAATCATGAGATCAAGGTTGAGTTTTACAACAAGGATAGATTGGGATATACCAAGCCGGTTGAGGGGGCTGATCAGAAGGATGCGTTTTCTTGAGGTCTTTGAGAATATTGGAAGTTTTGGAGTGGTGGTGCTCTTGAGTTGGTGAGCATCATTGCTGATGTTGAATTCTTTTGGAAGACATGCCACTTAGCGGAATGGTTTTGGAATGTCAAACTCATATTTATACTGAAGTTTTGTTTACATGTCCAACCTATCGATCGAGAGACTGCTAGATCGCCTCTCACTACTGAGTAAGATAATCCAGCGGGTAACCCAAGACAGCACATTGCTCGACATCTCTGAACGGCATCATGACCGAGTTCCACTGCAACTCCATCATCCTCGGCTGAGCAGCATCCACCTTCTCCCAAGGCCCCGACTTTTGAATCTGATTAACAGTATTCCAATACCCTCTCACCTTCAAATACTCCACATCAGGATTCGGATCCAGGTTCCTCGCAAAACTGGTCCAGTAATCAGTCATCAGTTGCCCAAACTTTGCATCCAAGCCATCACGATCGGGAAAGCCAACTCGAGCCACATTGCCAAATGTGTTTGCGAGGTCTCCAGCATGGCATTTGAAGTATTCTTGCGAAGGATCGCCATAAGGATGCGATGGTGTGACTGGAGTGGCACACACGAGATTAGGATTGTAGGCTGGGTCTTGGTATGTACGGTTGAACTCGTAAAACCAGATATTGGGCAACACGCCATCTTTAACGCCAGCATAGGCTTCGAACTGGTTAACGCAGCGGAAAGAGAAGTCGGTAGAGATGCGGGTAGTGGTGTTGAAGACGTTCAAGGTTGCATTGTTGGTGCGACTGGTGCCGAGAGGAAAAAGACCAGAGTCGAGGATGCTGTTGGCATTGACGTGGTTTGCAGCAGCGAAGTCGTCGATGCCGGTGGTCAGATCAGTGGTTGGGTAGACTGTGCCGAGGACACCTTCTTCATCGCGGTTCACGCCCATGACTACTGGCACGCGGTTGGTAACGTTGGTCGTGCTGTTGAGGTCGATGAAGTCGGACACGAGGTATGTGCCATCGACGACTGGGTAGCTATGTACGTGTGAGTGAAAAGTATTCTGCATGCTCGAACTGACTTACTTGAAGACAGTCTTGAGACTGATCAACGCGGTAGCATTGTACGCTTGGAGACATGCTAACTGATCGGCCGCAGTAGCACAACCCGTCTGATTGAGAATGGGCACTGTGGTCTGATTGATCGCAGTAGCCAAGGGGACATAAGGCTGGAAGTAGTTTGACTGTAAGATCGCTCCATGGAAGAGTCCATTACCCTTGGGCGAAGCAATAAGAGCGTTGACAGACTCTGCTCCGGCCGACTCACCGAAGATGGTGACACGAGATGGATCTCCTCCAAAGCTCTCGATATACTTTTGAACCCATTCCAAACCAGCGATCTGATCAGAGAGAAAGTAGTTGCCGTTATGAACGCCATCATTGAGAGCAAGGAAACCAAGTGTAGAAAGGCGATACGCAATGTCGACCACGACAACATCGCCTCGTGCAGCTAGATTACCACCATCGTTCGTTGGGTTGCTTGCAGATCCAGTCGTGAATCCGCCTCCGTAGATGTAGACCATCACTGGCTTGAGGTCTTTCTTGGCAGGTCCAGGTAGACTAGTTGTCCATATGTTGAGGAACAGACAGTCTGTAGAGCCATTGTTCGGCAACGTCAGACATTCAGGCGCAGGCTCGAGAGCATTATTGGTGCCTGTCCCTTCGTAGACAGAAGAGTAGGTAAACTTCTCGGGCTCGGCAGCGAATCGGACGCCCATGAACCGGAAAGTCAAGAAGTCACGGTACCCGACAAGTGTCTGCGAGCCAACAGATTGTGAAATCTGATATGGCAGAGAGTTGTCTGCGTAGGTGATATTGGATGCTGGCGCAGTCTGAGAGCAAAGAGTCGGGAGTTTTGCTTTGCAGCTGACTTGGTGAATCTGTCCATGAACATCCATCGCTTGACATTGTTGTGCCTGATGAGGCAGCTTCGGAGGACCAGGAGGTCCATGATGCTTTGTCTGCCAGGTGGAGTGAGACTGGGTAATCCACATGAGTTGGTTGCTCGCAAGACGTCCACTGTAGACCTCGTATGCAAGACTATTGTTTAATCCAGCAGTGAAGGGCAAGGTAGAGGGTGACCATAGATTTTCGGACAAAGACTCGCATGCATTGAGTGCTGAGGACAATGTGACTGGACTACGCAAGAGCAGTGCGGCGCTCGTAGTACTGTTGTCTGTGGCTTCACTCAAACTGTCAGTATAAAACATTCAACAGATTGTAAAATGGACACGTACTGGTCAAGTCATCGGCAGCTAGAATTTGAACATCTCCAACCTGGCTTGGGCTGGGAGTTGCTAGGACATGACCTCTCAAAGCAAGCAGGCCAAAGCATGCGGTGAGAATGTGGTTCCTTATCATATCTTAGATGATTGAGGTCGTGGAGATTGTTTCGTGAGGTCAGTACATTGAACCTGGGTGGTCAGCAGTTTATATAGCAGTGTAACTATACTGTGTCGCTATGAACATCAATGACGATGCTGCTGGGGTTCATGGCGATATACCGGGTACCCGGCATCGTTCAAAGATCCCATCAGCTGTCCCATCATCGTCTTGACGGCTAAAATGTGCATTGTGGTCTTTCTGTAAACAATCAGGTACGATTCTCCATGTCTGCATGATCAGAAGTGAACGACCCCACTGGATAAATGTGTCTCTGCCGCTACCCCACACCCATAGCGGAAAGTACATGCGCGGCCCCATGCTACTTCTTTTCCAGCCGATGCGTCAAAGATAGCAGCCAGTGAGTAATGTGTTGGAAATGTCGAGAGGCAGTTCGCATAACTAAATAGGTCATCTGAAAAAGGATCTCACAGACTAAACTCCAACCTGTTCCCAGCGTAATCTCTCGCGAAAAATCTGGTTGGATATTCGACGCCCTTTGAGCCTATCCCACACGCATTAGTTTGAGGACTCCTGGGACCGTACTGTGTTGGATGTCGACAAACCTGAATTCTCTTCTCCAGGTCTATCAGCCGCTTTGGGAGCCCCTTTACCGCCGGCCTCGAAATGCTCAAAGACGCGGCTTTGGAGCTCCAAAAGAGCTTCTGGTGACTCGACACGAAAACAAGGATGGCGAGATGATTCTTCGTTTGGTGGACCAGAAGCGATATGAACCTGCTGACCGGTCGGGGTGATGTCAAACCTGGGTATTGTTAACAAGTCTGTGTCTGAACAATGCAATCCCTGCAGATGAATATTTCCATACTACTTACCATGCGAGCCTATCTTTCTGCAAAGCTGGGACAGGAACCCGCTGCATGCCGAGAGTATTGCTATAGAATGCTTCTGCCTCGTCGAGAGTGCCCGAGGGCACGATGAGGTTTACGTGAGCGATACCGGTCAGCATTTTCTACTACATATAGGGTGTAATAGGGTTGAAAAATGACGAAGCAGGTAGCTATGAAGTTGTTGTATGCCGTGGTCAACAGAAAGGTGGCACTCGGGGGACTGCGAAATGTGCGGGCTTCTCGCCGACTCGGAAGCTGTGTGGTTTGAAAAGCTCATCTCAGCCTAGATTCGAACCGACGACCTTCGTTCACGATTATCACTCATCTTCGAGACCTGCGCGTCGCAAAAGAGATTACTCAACACCTCGTGCAAAGCTTCTCGTACCACTTCAAAGTGCTGACACGACTGACCGATAGAGTTTACCGTCATGCCCCTGTACGAGCGCCTCAAACTGTTATCACACTCGCAGGATGCAAAAGGGTGTCTACGTGGTACAAGCCACGAACGCCGGTGGAGGTATGCCCGCGCGGCCAGGAGAAAGAGGCAGGACGACATCGCTTGCACAGGCGAATAGTAATCACGTTTGATATGGCTGACAAGCAGCTTGCACTTCAACGGGACGCAGGTTCTTCCAAAGTCACCAGCTGTGTCACGTACATTGGCATGAATATGTACCGGTCGGAGCGGGCGGTAATGGCTGTCCTTCCGCTCCTACAGACAGATTCTTGACCTGCTTAACAAAATACGTACAATTGTTGTAAGTAGTCAGACGTACCTGTTCATACTCGATAGTGTGTGCAAACAATAACGCAGGAGTTGTTCGGGCTCGAGGCTCTGAGACGGGTTCAAAAAGGGTTCAAGGCCTGGAACGTTCTTTCTCTTGTTGTGGAGAAATTCCCAGACCACTGCCAACCTCCCATCTCTGCTTCTTTTGCAGCCATGCACGCCTTCCTGGTGTCACAATCGCCGATTTGCAGCAATTTGAACAGACCAAGTGCGATGGCAATCTAGCTCACAAGAACAAAGGGCTCGAACTACCTCGAAGCCTTCCACGGACCCACGCACCAGCCGACTACCCGTTCCTGTGCTGTGCAGTAAACGGGTTTCCACTTTGCCGCCCGGTAAAACTTTTTGCAACCTGTCACTCGTCGCAAATTGATTGAAACAAAGGCCCAGATCAAGGTCTCGAAGAAAATCATGTATGAACAGATTCCACTTCTGAGGAACCGGCTTCAAGGCTGGGCTAGACAGTCAGGAACGTCCTCCGTCAAAACATGCATCTCAAATTCGACTCGGGAAGCCTCAAACACAACGGATACGTGCTGCGCGAGAGATCTGATTCGTTGCCACGAGTTATGTGGCATTCTTTCTCATTATGCAAACACCATTTCCTTGCGACATCGCGCTGCATACAAACACAAATCTACGCTTGGCAATCGACAGCGAAGGTCCGCGACCCTCGTCCAACTCTAGCAATGGCTATACCCAGGAGAAGACCGACATCCGAGCAATCTTGACTCAAGAAGACATGGTGCTTGGTCAAGATGAGACCGGCCTATTCCCGGCATGCAGAACATGCCTGAGATCCGATTCTAGGCCTCGACCCTGGTATCACCAATCGTTGTCGTGAATGAGGTGGACGCAAGAACAATGCCATGCATAACTGAGCAGGGCGTCGTTCGAGAATTGCATTCTGCTAGTATATTATCCCTCAGATATGCATGGCGGACAGATTGCGGCAGGCCGGCCTGGAAACAGTCATGCGGCAAGCCACTGCACCGCCCGGCTCGCACCCTCTGGTCCACCTCTTGCCCAGAGCTCGACGGCGTTCGCATGTTTGGTGCAAATCGACCGCTAGTATGGCTGGCAGTATTCCGACAGTTTGTGGCGCTCTGCAAGTATCGGTCGACCCCTCTCAATCACAGCAGGGGCATTTCAAGATATATTCTCTGCTCTGGCTGCTCTTGACCTCTTTCCGTGTCTCATATCAACCTTACTCCAACCTCGAGAGCATTCACATCATGGCAGTCCATCCACCATCGAGCATTCAATCAAAACGCAGAAGCATTTCTTTGTTGATTCAACCTATCAACAACATTCAGCCAGCCATGACAGTACAAGCACTGGCACTGGAGAAGCTCGGCCGTTCTGTGGACATGATCATCTTTTCAGAACTACTCGATCTCGATACACCATCTGAGATGTTCAGCAAGGATGTTGTTTGCGAGTATCTAGTCATGGCTCCGGAGACATTAGCTACGATGAAGGAAAGCCTGTATGTTTCTTTCTTCATCTCTACCACAAACTCTTACTGACATATTCTCAGCACTCACATAAATCTCTCTCAACTCAACACAAGCACACAATCACTTCGCTGCGCGTCAATGGTGCTAGGCCTCACACGTATCGAAAAGGCATGTTCTCGGATCGACGCTATCCTGGCACATGGTGTCGAACTCCACTACACGGGTATCGGCCTTGGTCAAATCTGCGAGATCCTCAGCTTCGCCGTCAAGGATGCACATTCACATCTTGAGCTGGCGAAGGTGGCCTTCTCATCATTCTACAACCTGCCAATGGATTCACCACGAGAAGACGCTTCTGATGCCTCGAGTGCAAGCATTCGATTGTGATGAGTTCGACCCACATTGCCGACGTCGTTGCTGGTCGAGGTCATCGGCGTTCTGCTTTTCTTCTTGCCCGCTCGTCCCCTTCACTCCAGATGGGGTTTTTTATCTTCAAGCACAATCACACGATACCCCCAAATATTTGTTTCTGTCAGATGTAAGATGGATGGAAGATCAAGACCTGATGATGATGATATATACGATGTATGAATAACGCCTCTCTCTCTTCTGTTATTCTATCCCTCGCCTTTTTGACATGTTCAAGCTTGCCAACGTACAAAGTGATGATAGTGTTTAAAGAGTATCAAGCAACGAGTATGATCACACTAGCAGATGCACTTCTCAAAAGGAGATACCTAGGTATGCATCTGTCTTTGACACTGGATGTGCTCTTCTTAGTGAAATGAGTGTATATGTGTGTATCGAAAGAGGAAA
>JALPCE010000405.1:0-17331 GCA_026538705.1 Aureobasidium sp. GC_Fusr_1 | reverse complement strand
AAAGCTTCTATCAACTCCTATTTAAGTTCTCTTCATTCGTTTGATTAAGATGATGATAGTCTATCCCTTTTAAGCTCTGCGCCAGCTACCTCCCAACTTAATATCCCCTTAAACTATTAACGCACTACCGACTTTAAAAGCCTTATAACCTAAGATGGACCTTAAACACCAACTCCCCATAGTGTTATGGAAGTTGTGAAGATGTTATGTAAGTTGTGATAATGTTATGTAGGTTAAGGAAGGAAGTGGAAGGTGTAGAAGGTGTAGAAGAGGGAAGGGAAGGTGGTAGATGTTAAGGAAGAGGAAGAGGTTTATTATAGAAGAGAAGGTGGTTTATATACTTAAGATTAGAAGCTAGTAAGAGCTTAATGAATTCAAGTGATTAAATAGGCTTATAACTAGTATTTAAGAGCGTGTTAGTGTGGTTAAGAAGGCTACTACCTAATTAAGAAGGTAGTTGCCTTATAAAAAGGCTTATAAAGAGGCAGGTAGTATGGTTATAAGTTTAATTCGGAGCATAATCACTATGTGAAATAGCTTTTAAGCTTAATTCATAGCCTGTTTTAGAGCTAATTTAGGAAGCAAACAATGTGTGAAACAGTGCTTTTAAGCTCAATCCGGAGCGTAGTTGCCCTATGAAAAGGTAGCAAGCAGTGGTTAAGAAAGGGGTTAAGAAAGTATTAGGGCTAATTAAGGAAGTAATTGACCTTAGAGGAGCCTAAGATTGGTTGCTGCCCTAAGCACCCTAACTAGGGGCTTATGCCTTCTAAAATGACCCTTGCTGCCTTTAAGTACAGTGTTATATTGTTTGATAGCTTAAAGAATAGCAGTATAGTTATGATAAAATTAAGTTTAATGGTATTCAACTACAAAACAAGGTGTTGCCGTGTGTTGAAGGTTTTTTTAATTATTCTAACGAAGCTTAAGTACTTTAAGCTATAGACTGACAAGACAACCCTGACCAAGCCATGGAATTCCATTTGGATTCCATGGATAATCCATGGAATCTAACGGTTCTATGGAGCTATGGAATTCCATGGAATACACTTAATTCTATGGAACAAATGGAGTTGGAAAGAGGGTCATTCCAAATGGAGTTGGAATCGACCGGAATTCCATGGATTCCATCCACTTTCAGCACTGGATGAGTTTGCGTTTCTGATGCTCCGGTGAGGATAGTATTTATCACGGAGGTTCTGGGGGACATGATTGACATGCTAGATTCTCATCTGCTCTGATCCGCCGGCATTATTGATTGTCCGCGTTATGATGGATGCCGATGGAAAGTGTAGCTTGTTGGATTTTGTTCATCCGTCTCATGTCGTATCAAACTGACCGGTTATATGCAGCCGCGCCGGAGCACCTTCACCTTCCCGAAGCATCTCACCTCAACACCTTTTTACGGGCCTTGCCGCCCGCCCAACAATCCTTCGACAACAAGCCTCCAATCCTCGAATCCGCCACCAACAACTAGTACTTGGTCTACACACCAATAACATACAGCTCTTGAATGTGCTGAAAAATGCGGCCAAGCAATCGATTCTAGAGGCTTACGAAGCCCAAGCTTACTATCAGTCACTCTATTCCATCCTCCAGCCTAAAACACCGGATATGTCGTTGATGGATTGGACTCCTGGTGGATCCTCCAGGCTCTGCTTGCGGTATGATAGTTGCTCCGAGAAGATGTTGAATGGATTGCATTGGAATGGGATTCATCCTCCGGGCACGCAATCACAGCCTGGTCGGTGCAATAGTTCCTATACCAATTCTTTATAGTAGCACCAAGATGGAATGAGTTGTTCTCAGATTACAGTCACCCATTCGATCGCAAAGATGTTGATGAGTCTTTGGCAAAACCAGACAGAGATTCGACCTGGCTTAGCTCTGGTGCTATGTGTCATTGCAGCACTGCTTCTTTCTTTCTATCATACTTGGTCGAACAGGAATAAAGCCAAACTATACGCAGCGAGGCTGCCAGGTCCGAAAGGTAAAGTCTCAACTACTCAAGCTTGGAATATTCAATATTGACTTCTGTCAGGTCTACCTCTGATTGGATCCATACACGAACTGCCTAGCAAGTGCACTTGGATGAAATTTCACGAGGTATGTCACTATATTGAGACCCTCTATGAGTTTGTTGCTGACAAGAAACAAGTGGAGCCAGCAATATGGACCCATCTACCAATGCAACCTCGCTGGCACCAATCATGTTTGGATATCTTCAGATCAGATAGCGCGCGAGCTGCTGGGCAAACGCCGCGCGATCTACTCTGACAGACCTCATATCCCTGCGCTCGAGCAAGACAACCGCACCAGTGGACAATACCTGCCCTTGATGAGCATCAACGACAAGTGGTCCCGACAGAGGAACTTTGGCAGATACATCATGACCAAGTCACACGAACAGTCGTACAACGCGTACCCAGAGCTCGAAGCTATTCGTCTGCTTGATGCACTCATGAGAAGTCCAACCAAGTACGGTCACCATCTGGAGTTGTATGTAGCTCGTGTCACGAGCCGTCTGGCATGGGGCTCACCAACGCCCGCCGAGGGGCTGAAACAACGAGCTCGAGAGTTGTTGATCGGCGTATCACCTGACGGTGCTCTGGGTAACAAGATACCTTTTATCATGAAACTTCCCTCGTCCCTCAGCCCGGCAAAGGCTTGGGAAGCACGTCGATCCAAGGCTGAGCAAGATTTTCTCGAGACACTGCAGCAAACTGTCGCTGCGTCGATGAGCGTCGACCAAGGCCTCTCTACCACTCAAGGCCACAGACAATCCTGGACTCATCACTTCCTCCAAGGATCTTGGGGCTTTGACTCCAGTCTTGAGGGAGCATACGCAGTCGGTATGCACGCGATTGCTGGGGCACTGACTATCGCCGCGCCAATGCAAAGCTTTTGCCTTGCTCTCTCTCACCATCCGCAGTATCAATCCATGTTACATGAAGAGATTGATCGTGTTCTGGGGGACGGATTCCCGTCATCTCAAGACATACCAAACATGCCTGTGCTTCGCGCATTCATTCGCGAGACGCTCCGATGGCGTCCTCCCGTACCTACAGGAATCCCACACGAGTCCACCGAAGACGACATGTTCAATGGCTACCTCATCCCCAAGGGCTCAGTACTCCATCCATTGGAGTGGACAATCTCGCGCGATCCGAACCTCTATCCGGATCCTGATGCTTGGAACCCAACAAGATGGCTCAATCCTGCTTTTCCGACATACAAAGAGCCACTTGACCAATTCCCTGCCATGACTGGCTACTCACAGTTTGGGTATGGCAAGCGAACTTGTCAAGGGCAGAAGTTGACTGAGGCTGATCTGTTTGTTGGGATTGGATCCATCGCTTGGTTGTTCTCCATAAACAGCGACCCACACGAGGCAGACACTGTGGAAAACGAATTCGAGAAGGTGCATACCGAAGGAACAATTGATCCCGAGATACGGTCCGTCCCTCCGCCAGCTCATGCGACGGACCAGACCGCACGTATCCGAAGCGATGCACAGCGCCACGATCCCACAATGCTTTTCAGTGGTTTGCTGATTGCGAAGCCCTTGCCATTCAAGTTTGAGCTAAAGATTAGGAGTAGAGCACGGGCTCAGAAGGTATCCGAAGCATGGCTGCAGCATTTTATGGCGGGCGACTACGAAGACAAATGATTGGGTCGATATGGTTCAGATTAGACGAAGGTGCGATGGATAGAGGACAAAGCCAATTCCAGTAGCGAGACTCGCTATAAGAGATGGTGTGTGGTTGTCATGCGAACGAGCTGCATCTGCCCGTTCATGCTCAACGTTGTTGGTGAATGTAGCTGCGTTGGCAGGCATATCCTGGAGGAAGCCGACGCCAACATGAGATCCCAAGGGCCCAATGCACGAAGGAGGCTTCTTTATGCATGCAAGGTACCGGTCAAGGGAAGAGGCTCGGACTCTGGACCCTGTCGGGAGCTTGTTGTTGTAAGCCTGCAGATCTTCCGCATGGCATGTACTCGATATAGTCTGTACTTGTTGCAGTCCCGCATCTGCCGCCGCTCCCTCATAAACCTCAGACACAAGACTGTGTAGTAAACTGTATTGATCATTGATCCAACAAGGCAAACAAGTTATTATAGATAGCGATCCTTCTCATGTTGCAACAGGCACAAGAGGCAGAATGTGATTCAACGACCCGGCATATCGTAGTGCTGACTAAGGGGTGTGATAGCGGCTGCAGGATCCCGCAGCAGCCACCAAGACCCTGAAGCCTCAACCGACCTTCTGCTCTTTTCGGGACTGACGCCGCTCTGAGCACGCAATCAACCAAGCGTAGACCCTGCATGAATCCTCTTCATATATAGCAGTTGATATCTCCGTAGCTGCATGAGTAATGCCCGCTTACTGTATCTCCAATCCTCCCGCGTTTCAGTCGCAGCCTCGCGCTTGGAAATGTACTTGCCTGCTTTCGCATTCAACCACTGTTTTTCGTCGTTCCACAACTTTTCCACCAAACACACTCAGATTCTTCAGACCAAGATTCTACAGCTTCAACATGACCACATCACTCGCTGATTTTGACCTTGATCCATTTGAATGGGGCATTGCCGAGGCGACGGCCAGTCGGCATCGCAATGCACACCGCGAGACGGAATGTCAGCTCGTTCCGCTTCATATCTATCTATTCTAGCAACAGACTTCTGACAAGATCAAGTTATCACCAAGAGCCATGACATATCAAGAAACAAAGATCCTCGCCGCCATGCCGATGCGTCGTCGAATCGGGGTTCCCGACATGTCCAACAGGTAAACAGCATAAATACGACGGCTTTGCCAACGACCACGTATCCCGATTATCCGACTATAAGTGCCTCGTCAACGACCGACTACTTCGATTATACCGAAAGCGACTCGTCCCAGCACTCTCAATGGACAAGTCATTCATCCCCTCCGGAATCGCCACCCAACTCGAAGCCCACACAATTTGCTACGGCCACTCAAGACTCGTTACCAGGCCTGCATTTCACATCAGCAACTGCCTGCCCAGTGCTAGCGGCAATGAACACCACTGTTTCCGCCTCTTCTTCGCAAGCAACCTCCCAGGACCTTCGATGCTGGGACCACGACTGCAATGGTCGCAAGTTCTCAACCCTGAGCAATCTTGCGCGACATCAGCGGGAGAAGGCTGGTGATGGGATGGTATATCTGTGTCGGATCTGTAAAACAACGTTTGTCCGCAAGTCCACTCTTCGAGATCATCTGTCGAGGGGGACTTGTTCGACTTCGAGTCGAAGATGATGCAGCCTCACTAGCCTCGAGCCTTCTTTCTTACAACTCCGTCGAATAATGGATCCGTAATAAGATCAGACATTACATTGGCTATTCCTGCAGCCTTCCCGAGGTTGGTCTTATCAAAGCTGATCGAAGTGTATGAATGAGGCCATGCTAGCTAGAGTATCTTCGGGTCTAAGATCTCGAGAGTCTGCATCGCGTATGACGAGAATGTCAGATTTCCTGCCACCCGCGCCGTGCGCAGTCGTCCGGCTCTTACTCTCCTTTCGACAATCTTTCAGCTACGGAATCACACCATTGAGCCAACGGAAGTCAGACTCTCGCATCGGTCTTTACCACTCTCATCTGGTCATTCTCAAAGTTCCAATCATGATGTATGATAATATCATGATAGTGGCATTTCTTATACGTGTGTCAAGTCCTTGTCATCTTCTTCATCAAGCTTACAAGTAAGAAGTGTCTACACGTCTCGCATGCACTTCCGGAATTGTACCTACGTTCTTCCACTTGCATACAGAAACCCATAGATACTAGAGAACTCGGCTTCTATGGATAGAAAAGCTCTTTCACCTTTCCATTATGCATGTGAGGCTCTAGCGCTGGATTCGCGTGAGCTTCTTTGATGATATCCTAAGAAGGATGAAGTCAGCCAAACAGTAATAATTCTCGTGACAAGTGTATCAGCAGGGTCCTTGTAGACAACTGCATTTGCCTGGAGCTAACAACATAGTCACTGCCCAGGATCCGTAACAACAAAGAGCCATTCCAGGGATCCAATCGTACATGATAACGTCTTTTACATACTTTTTCGGATCTATGAGAATCTCGAACGTTTCCGCCGGTCGACTCCAGCAGCTCGGGAGTTGAAATTCCACCGGAGATGCCGACTGTCGTTGTACACCGGTAGCTGAAGATCTGTTCGCGAGCCGCCTCTCAATCATTAAGGTTTGTCGCTTATGTTTGGTCGAACTTTTTCGTGGATCTCATCTGGAATACAGAATCATGGCAGAATTGAAACTCTTGATGAATTGCTGCAGGAACAGGAGGATTTCTCTGCTCGCTGAGTGCTTACTGGGTCTAGAAGATCAGATGGCAAAGGTCCAAAATTGACCCAGACAGCAACAATATCGGCCAAGGAGACCCCCTCGGCACCGGAAGCTTGACCCCTGGCTTGGCGAGGCTTGTGGATGCTTTCACCTTGCTGTGTGGCTTGGCAGAAACTTTTGCCGGGCTCGCTTTTGTGGAGATCACTGACAGCTCCTTTTGGACTTCCAACCTCACACTCGACATCCATAGGCATGACCCCTTTCCTCTCGTGGAGCCGAGCATTCTTCCCGACTTGATACTAGCCGTCACGTGGGGTTCACTACTCTCCACCTCCTCCCACGCGAGCTGACCCATGCCACCGTTATAACGAAGTTCGTCTTTGCATTTGGCAGTTGATCCTGAGATCAGCTGGCGCTCTTCAGCCCTCTCTGAACGTGAGCATGATCAGGCACTCGACGGGCGACGGCATCAGAGTCGTCCGGGATACAGCAAAGATGCCAGCTGAAGTGGCATCTGCTTGGAGAACTAGACCCAAGATCTTGAGTATAAGTATGGCACACCATCGACCATGTTTTCAATCATGAAAGCGACTCTCTTCTTCGAGATTGCTTCGTCCCTGAAGCGTCCATTCTTTTGTTTCATCCAATATGATTGGAAACCGTCAGATTATGAGCAGCATTGCTCTCGGATTGACTGCTACCTGTGTTTCCGCCAAACCCTTGGGCTTCAATTCGACTTCTCTCGGCGGACATGCCAACTACACGACCCCCACTGCACAAGTACCTGACACGGCCTCTGTCATCGAGTCTGTGAGCATCATTGATGTCGTTAAGCTGGACAGTGTCTCAGGCGGTGCTGCTTCGAACAGTGGTAACGGCGGCCCTTCTCCCAATGCGGAGGTAGGCACTCCGTCTCTCTTTGCTGCCAACGGGCAGTCGACTACCACCACTACGCTGGTCTACGGCAACAATCCATTGGCTTCCTCTGCGGTCGGATTGCAGACAATTGTTGTCACTGAGACGGCCGCTGGCTGCACCCTTGGTTCTGCAGCGACTGGTGTGCCTTCCGCAAGCGCAAGTGTCAATGGCCAAGCTCCTTTCGCTATAGCAGCGTCGTCCACTCTTTCCGTCTCATATGCAGCATCAACTCTCCTCCCAGCAGTACACTGGGACTATCCCGTGGATGACATTCACAACTTGGCCCCTTCCAACAGTTCGAACCTTTACTATTCTTCCAATGGCGTTTCCGATCCTTCGATCCAGCATCTGTTTGCCACCGTTTCGACCATTCTGATGTATGAGTCTGTTGTCCTGGACCATTCTTCGTTCGTTGCAAACACTTCTTGCTCCAATGATGGTATCATGGTCACCTTCACGTCGTCTGAAGCTTTCAACTTTGCCTCTACTAGCTGGTCTACCTCATCTTCCGGATTCGTTCTTGTCACCTATACAGATGGGTGTCATGGTACATCTGATCAGCAAAGGACGTTCTGGTTGATCAACTCGCTGGAACTACTGGCTGATTCCATATCCATTCTTGCCAATGTTGAGACTGAACTGGCAGTCGAAAGCGCACTGCATGAAGTCGACCTGCAGTGGGGCACATATCATCCGACCAGCAACTCGACCAACGGCACCACCTCCGGCAACAGTGGTTCGGCCTCTTCCGGTTCCTCGTCTGGCTCGCCTAATGACGGCTCAGGCTCGGGATCCATGTCCGGATCCGGCTCGAACACATCTAATTCAACTACCGGCACCGGTTCGTCCTCTGCTCTGCATCATCGAACTCCACCACAGGATCTGCAAATGGCTCGGGCTGTGGCAATGCCCCTGCGTCTGTGATCGATGGTCTCCCTGCCGCCAACTGTGGTGACGCCACCTTCGATGCGGAGCTCGACAATGCTATCGGTTACCTCAACTTCAGCTCTGCATCCGAAGATAGCTCCAGCATTGCAGAGTTCCTACCTGACGCTTCTGTGAGCTCGACTGACCTCGCCGATGCCGAGGACAATGCTCCACTGTCCCAACGATCCGTAGCGCTTGACAAGCGTTGGGGATGGAACCCCTTCAGAGCAATTGCTCATGTGAGTGATGCGATCAATGCATGTGCATCACGACACTAACATGATTCCAGGCTGTTGTCAGTGTAGCCAAGACTGTCGTACAGGTTGCTACTGCTCCCGTGCGACTTGTTGCTGAGGGCATACGCAATATTCCAGTCGTCGGAGACTTCATCGCAAAGCAAACAGAACTCGACCCTTCAATCAGTGGCTCAAAGGACTTCAACTTTGGTCCGGACGCCAATGCCGATTCTCCATGGGGCAAGGCTGCCGAAATCTACACAAAGTCCAAGACTTCTGATTCGGGAAGCGCCGATGTCACCATCTACTGTGTCGACTGTGGTGTCAAGGGACACGTTGCTATGGCCGGACAAGCAAAGTTCAACATCCTCGATGGTCTTCACGGTCTGACTGCTGATCTCAGTGCCAATCTCGAGGCTGGTGTCAACATTGGTCTGGTCGCTCACGCTCAATACTCTGACACCAAGACCAAGGCTCTGATTCGTGCACCACTTCCTGAAGTTGGTGTTGCCGTCAAGGGCGTCTTCTCAGCTGGTGTGTACCTGAGTGTCGACGCTGTCAGCACCGTCGACGTGCAGGCTGAAGGTGAAGCGCTTGTCGGTGTCGTCATGACCATTCCAAACTTCCAAGCAACTCTCAACCTGTTTGATCAGGATGGTGCAGGAAAGTCTGGTGTCTCAGGCCTTACTCCTACCTTCCAGAAGCGCTTCGAGGCCAGCGGGAAAGTAGCCGCTTCCGTCAGATTGGCTCTACCCATTGCTATCAATTGTGGTTTCGAAATTCCTGCTTTGAGCCTTAAGAGAGCAATCTCGCTTATCGAGCAGCCGAGTCTGTATGGAAATCTCACAGTCGCCGCAAGTACCGCCAATGTCGCACCTGCAAGTGACACATGCAACAACGGCATCGAATACTTTGCTAACCGTAAGTTTCGAATTCCTCATGCACCTAACATCTCGGCTGACCTGTTCTCTAGTCCAAAACGACGTCAATTTTGACTTCCTTGGCCTCAAGACTTTCAATTTGAACCACTACGATTCTCCTCCTCTTCTGCAAGGCTGTACATCGTAAGTGGTCTAAAACACAAACGCGAACAGTCCCAAGCTAATAGATTCTAGTTTCGGATCCAGCTCCTCTGCAGTCAGTGCCGAGTCTTCTGCAACCCCGACCGAAGACCCTACCTCAGCAGCAACCACTGGCATGGCCACGGCTCCAGCCACCACCGGAGATGCCGATGCTACACCAACCGCAGGACAGACTACCGTTGATGGTACGCCTACCATAAGACAGACTACTGCCGATTCCACTAGCGATGGTTCGGCTATGCCAACGACCACAGACGACTCCGCATCAACCATTCCAATCACATCAGATGCCGTCACAACTCCTACGGCCGACTCGACTGCTCCTACCACGACCAACGACGCCGCTTCTACCGCGGATGTTGCATCCCAAGGAAGCACAGATAACCCTTCCATGACGACTCCTGCACCCGAGGCCACGTCAGCTAGTGAGAGTGGGCCGGTTGAGCGCCGTCGCGTTCCCTTCATGCGCCGCGACAACTCGACCATGTCTACCTCAAGCGATGATGAGGTCGTTGCCAATGATACTGAAGACACTTTCGATGCCATTGACAACTCGGACGAGACCAACGATGTCGTCTCTGATGATTCTTCGTCTGCTGATGGCGCTGAATTCGAAGCGGACGACAACGAAGCACTCTCCCTCTCTGCCGACCAACAGACCGAGGACGGCATTACATTTGACACGTTGGTCGATATCCAGAAGACTTTCCAGGTCGTGCCCGGCACTGATGGAAACCTGTGCACAGCCAGCTACACTGCCGGGTCTCTCGGTGACGCCGGACTCTTCGCAGAGTCGCAGAACGTCATCATCGATGACGACGAGGAACGTGTCCTCCACTACTACCCAGACGAAATGGCAGCATACAATGTCAGTCGCATCAGACTCAGCTCCGGCTCCGAGGTTCCCAAGACTGCCGATGCGATCGCCTTGTCGCCAATCGACTACGACAACTCTGACGGCACCCCTTCTGCTTACTTTGCAGTTACCACCGAGAAGGATGTCTACAGTCTGGTTCTCTGCAACTTTGCCAATGGCGCTGACAGCAAGATTTTCATTGTGAACGATCAGTCTGGTATTGACACACTGCAGAACAATGCTAATGTCAAGTTTACGGTCACGGGAGCGCCTGTCAAGGATTGTTCGCCTTTGGCTATCGTTTCTGGCGGTAATGGCACGGTGTCTGCATCATAGATGCATCGAGGCTCTATTTTCGTATCGTCCTTTTCTTTTATCATGCCTTTCTCGAACCAATTTATCTTAGTCTTTCATTTTTCATTCTTTTCGTTTCTCTTCTCTCATACAAGCATCAATCGATGTAGTATTTACACGAAGCCAACAGTATTTTCTCTTCTTCCACTTTTTCTTGTGGCACAATCATGAGGATTATTGTGAACAGCGAGCTTTCCATCTGTTTCTCGCTCCTACTTGGTGGAGCCTTTGTTGCGGGGCTACTACAATGGCTTATGCTGAAATGCTGTTTGTGGTGCCTGTCCACTTTCCATCAGCCAATTCTTCCAGCGATATGGGATGTTCGTGCCTTTCTCGGTGTCGATGGTGAGACTATATCCTTCGCGACCAAGACCTTTGGTGATATAGGACGCAGTGGCTGGGCAGAGGATGCACTTGATCACTTGTTGTTGTCGGGTCGACGGTATAGTCGACTGGTATAGTCTTGTATGCTACAAGGTATCCTTCACCCTTTTCTTTAAGATATGGAAGATCGCGTGGCAGATCAATCACAGTGTCATCTTTGCCTATAGTGCGCAGGGCTTTCTCGTCAATATTATTCCGTCCGGAGGCTGGTGGGATTGTTGAGGGCTGATGAGGGTAGGTAGGGGTGTTTGGTGAGGTGTTTGTAAAAATCTAGGATAGCGTTGACGGTCGCGTCTCTAGTGTACAGCTTCTGCTTAAAGTGTCGATGTTGTGGTTGTTGTTACAGACGATTGATCACAGAAGTCGGCCGACGGTGAGATCGAAGATCTTTCGGCAATCGTCGTGATGAGGTGTTTCAGCAATACTAGTGTGTTTCAGGATGAGCAGCTGCCTAAGAAGATATCATGGTATGCCCGTGTACAACAAAGTTGTTTTCATCTGTTGGGACAGTGTTCAGATTACTATCACCTATAGCTGCTTTAGAACCCAAACATATCTTTGCCTTCCTCGTATCCCTGTAAAGTGTTAGCAGAGGTCCTACCAACAAGGCCAAGTGGTAGATACTTACCCAATCAGTCAATGCAGGCATAGCAGCCTTTTGAATCATAGCAGGAGGACCACACAAGAACACAACATTCTTCTTACCACTCTCCTTCTCGGGCGCATAACTGTACTTCTTGATCTTGTCTTCATCCACATGGCCCTTTTCACCTTTCCAATCGTCAGAAGGATGACTCAAAATATGCTGTATCTCAAAGCTATCCTTGTGGTCTTTGGCAAACTTATCCAAGTCTTCGCGCAGCAAGATTGAGCTTTCATCTTTGTTTGCATCCACGACTCTAATCTTTGTCTTGTCACTGTCGGTGGCCATGATTCTGGCGATCAGTTGGTATCCTGGCGTGATGCCTGAACCACCGAGGATCAGTGTGATGTTGTCGAATTGCTGTTCCTCGTCGAAAGTCTCGAATTTGCCGTTGCCGAGATATTTGATGTCGCCGGTGGGACCGCGGATTTCTACTTCTTCGCCTTCCTTCATGCAGTCGAGGATGTTGCTTAGGGCGCCACCCGGCTGTTGATCGTTGGGGAAGTAGGTCTTGACGACCAGATCGAACGTGCCATCTTCAGTGTCTGCACCAATAATTGGGGCTGTAGGCGTGTAGGAGCGGACTAGCATCTTGTCTGCCATGTGGAAGCCGATTTGCAGGTGTTGGCAGGTACCGAGACCAAGCTTCTTGGTCTTTTCGCCGAGGCCGAAGGTGTATTGGCGGGTATCTTCAGAGATGTTTTTCTTCTTGAGGAGCGTCACGGGGTACCATCTATTGATGGAGATCAGTCTTTCGTACTTGTTGATGGGATAATGAGGTTAGACTCACTGCTGCATGGAGAGCACGATGTCAGTCTTCTTGTTCGAGGCTTCTGCCTTTGCTTTTGCTGCTGCTTCTGCTTCCTTCTTCATATGTGCTTTTGCCTTGTCCGTCACTGTACCAAGAATGCATTCTGTAGTTCGTGTCAGTATATCGAGCACGTCAGAGGTTTGAAAGCATGTCCTACCGCCAAGCTTTTTGTAAGCATAACCATCATGAATGGACTCGAAGCTCTCCGAAGTCTCCTGCGTAAGTTTGCCAGCATGGTTCATGATAGTCGCTTTGCCACCGGGATGCCAGTCAAGCACCGAAGTTGCATCGTAGACGTTGCCATCAACCACAATCCAGCAATCGTCTTCCTTGTCGTGCTTCTCGATTTCTTCTCTGGTGAATTGCTTTTGAGGTGTACTTGCACTCTGCTTTGCACTGGCAATCTTTTCATCTGCACTGGGTTCTACCCATCCACCTGTGCCTGTTCCTGGCTCGACAGGGTGGCGGAAGAGGACTTCGATGTTGCCGTTTTTGCCTTCGGTGATCTCGGGCTTGACCTTGTACCAGCCATTGTTCATCATTCCCATGACGTTCCATGAGCCAAACTAAGGACTTGTATCAGTACCAGCGAGCATCGACGCGGCAAAACGTTGCAAGCATACCTCTGGTTGAGTGTTTTTGAACACATTGAAGCATCGTACCAGAATGCTCGGAGCTCGAAGCAGGTGTCCCAGCTCAATGTCAATATACCAGTGGATCCAGGTCCAGTACTTTTGACCATGCCTAACTGGTGCTTCCGGGAACTTTCTGATGCAGTAAAGCCATGTTTCACCATTGTCAAGACTGACCTCAACTCGCTGTACTTCGTGACCGCCTCCATCGTAGGCATATCCTGCAATGCGATACGTGTGTCCCTTCTTGACGTCAGACAATTCGATTCGTTCACCGTGGCCTGGTTTTGCGATGACCGAGTTCAGATTCTGCTCATTGCATGCTGTGTCTGGGTGACGGAAAAGTGTTTCGGAGAATTCTCCATCCTTCTCAGTGACGAAGGCGGGCTAGAATATATATGTCAGTAAAGAGCGATCGTGATTTTTTAGAATTGAAAGCGTACCAATACTCGATTGTCCCAGATATGGTAGTGGCTGTCGTTTTCCTTCTCACTGACCCAAATCTTGCTCAACCACTTGACTTGTCTGCCACCGACGTATCCAGGGATGATGACTCGTAAAGGATATCCATGATCAGGAGGCAACTTGACATCGTTCATCTCATACGCCAGCAGCACATCATTGACAGGATCCATAGCATACTCATACGGAATGCATGTCTCGTATGTGCCCTCGGAAGGCTCATCAGCACCAGCAAAGTTAACCCATCTTCGGGTGCCAGATCCGTTAGTGGGAAAGTCGATTCCAGCAGCCTTCAAGACATCTGACAAAAGAGCACCTTTCCAGAACGCATTACTGATGGCTCCAGCACCCCAGTTGAAACCTTTTGATCGTTTGATCATGTTGAGCTCTTTGCGTCTGTTGCCGTCGCAAGCCAATGCGACTGCGATGTTGACGCTTTCGAATTTGCTCTCAAGGTCATCCATGCTGAGTTTGCATTTTCCATTCTCGATGTCCAGTTCGTGGGTCTCCCAGACCAGATGTGGTACAGGTCCATGATTTCTCACATAGTGGAGACGATTCGGTGTAATCAGGCCGGTCTCGAAAAGGTCCGAGAGCGGATACTCGCAATTCAAGGGATGCTTGCCTGTGAGACGGATCATGTTTGAGTTTCTTGGAATCCAGTTGTCGGGGCTGGCGCGATCCGCATCATCAATCACATCGGAAGGCTTGAGGTCTGCCCAAGGAGATTTCATCTTGCCGTCACTTTGCTTGAGGTTCTGGACGATCTTCTTCTCTTCTTGTAGACTTCGCAGCAGCGCAATCTCCTGAACGCTGTACTTTTCTCGAAGCTTTTCGTACTCGGATTTTGGTTTTGAGTCCTGGCTCTTGTCCGAGTCTGTTTGTTCGGTCTTCTGGGAGTCATCTTGAGAGTCCTTTTGGTCAGTCTTGCCGTCTTGCTTGTCGTCTTTCTGGTCATCCGCTTCGGAGTCATCTTGTCCGCCACTTGAAGCATAAGCGTCGTTGTGTCTGCGACGGTTGAGGCTGCCAGCCTTCCATTCGTGCTCTTGTTCTTGCTTCTCTTCTTGCTCTTTCTTCTCTTTCTCCTCCTTCTCCTTCTCCTCCTTCTGCTTCTGGCGTTTCATATTAGCGGGCCAAGGCTGTTGGTTCTTGATGAAATCTTCGGATTCGTCGAGTCTGTAGCGCCAACCGTTCGGATGCTCTTGCGGTTCTTCGAGGTAGTAGTCCTTGGCCGTGTTAGTACTAATGTAGATAATGGTTTGACACATATGCACATGCTTCTTGCTTCTCCTTCGCTTCACGAAAACTGATCAGCTTGTGCTGTTTCATTTCCTGTTGCAACTCATTGGACTCTTCTGCAGCTTCCTTGAGAAAAGAATCCTCCTTGGGAGACTTTGGAGACTCGATGCTGTCTTCGCTGTCTGAATCATCGCCGCTATGTACAAGTCCAGGAACAAGGTCGTAGCGATTGCGATAGCCAATATGATACTTGGCTGAGCTCCAGTCAGGCTCGTTGTCAATCTCTTCTTGAGTAGAGCCGGGATGGACTCGGACATAGGTGCGGTAAGGTATAGGAGGCATTTTGGTGGTTGAACAATGGAATCACACGAATGAGGAGAGGGGAAGCTGGAATTATGTGAACGGCAGGACTCTGCTTGGATTTGGAATACCGGTACCCAACGGAGTCTTGTAAAGCCAGAAACATCTTCGATCGAGCTGTTTACTTGTCACCTTCTTTCTGGGGGAGCCGCGGAGACGCGGGGTGTGGAAGCTGACGTCAAAACGTTCGAATATGGAAGTCAGCCGTTGAATCTTGGAGATTGACTTTCTGATGTAAGCCTTCTTGGCAGAAACCTCTGTCTCTTATTCTTTCCACTTTCCACTTTCCTTTGTAGATGTCTGTCTCATGGCGTCGAAGGAGGAGCGATGGAAATGTGCCCGCAATGCAATGGAGCATCCAGAGTCGGCGACCATTCTTCTCAGGTGTCGTTAGAGGTACACACCTTGCGTACCAGCATACATCGTGGCCAAATGTCATTCAGGAGGACAGCTTGTATTTTCGCTACGGTCCTTTTCGAAAGCTTCCATGGAGCGACCTTAGAGCTCACTATCAGACTTGCATGACTTGCATGACTTGCTGAACAATGGCTCGAGCTCACGCTGAAGATCAAGTATACCGTATTTCGAGTCAGCCTCGTTCTCAGATCCACAAGACTCGTTCAAATCAACCTTGTCCTCGGGGCCATACAGCAGATAGCCCCTCCAAGCACCGCGGTTCCATCCGCCGTCGTGATCAACGGGCATGCATGTAGACTCCGGTAGACAACTCAGATCAAGCTTCTTCATCGAGTGTTCCAGAGATGCTCTGATACGTTGATTGTGATCGCTTGTCGCGCAAGGTTCTTTGAGAGTGCCTTGGGCGTAGTATCGGTATGCAATGCCTTCAGCAGATCCAGATAGCACTGCGCAGGAAGGCTCTTCTCTGGCCCACCATTTTGCAAATGCTGTAGCGGCGAAAATGTAAGTGAGCATGATAGATGGCTTCATGATGGCGGCTTTTTTCTCGAGATGTATTCGTGGTCAAAGGCCAAGGTTGTTGGTGTGAAGAACAAGAGACGAGGATGAACTGGATGATATTCGGTTTTATACACATTACTCCGCCTCGATTTGCCAAGTAAAGGATCCAGGTGTGGGTACGCGATGCCGGCTATCCGTGTGTTTCCAAGAGTGATAGACCGTTTAGTAGTGCTGGCAGTCGGCCATAATCCGGGGACGACATCAAGGCATGTCTGCCTGACATGACTTGACACCTCGGTCGACTTGCCTTCTAAACTCCGCTGAATATGTGACACGAGCTGTCGATGAGTATGAGAACGAAATGCTCGCAAGCGTTGTGTTACAGCATGCGCCAAGACGTCGCATTGTTGTTGCGGGATGGCAGAGATCTGTCTACAAGGATTCTTTGCAAGTGCCAAGTCGGAAGCTCAACCGAGCGGCTCTATCAACAACTTTCAACGATTTCGACGAACAGTATCTTGTTGTCTCCGTACTATCATTTCTAAATTACTTACTTTTGAGAAACGCTCTGAGATATCTGAGGGCTCTGTCGCATCTGTCCATTAGCTTGTTGTAAGGTGCAAGGATCGTAGTACAGGTCACGAATAGACACACTCAACTGCTTCCAGAACTGTTCGACAACCATGCTCAAACGAAAATTTGTGATCAAGAGCTTACAGCTCATTCTACAAGCTTGAAAATCTGTCAGCATCAATGGTGAGGTGTACCGGTTCTAATGAGCAGAAAAGACCCATGACAAATTGTCTTTAAGAGTAGTTATCATTGTCTAGTTATCGTATCTAGGGAAAACATTACAATCGCGCAGAAACCAATTTTTGGAATAACTCCCCTAAATCGAACCTAATAAACCCCACACCGGGGCTAAATTACTCGCGGACGTAAGCTCTATCGATTCGATAGGGACTTAAGTCACCGCCGGGTTAGGATGGCTAGAGGTAGGAGAAAGAGACCTAAACCTACGCGTATACGGTCGCAAAATTTAGAACGAAATTAATGTAGTACTTAAACGCGCGCGCGCCACTACTAGAAAAGGGAGAAGCATAGCGATTCCTAGAGCAAAAATTGTCCCTCTCCTCGAATCCGTGCTTAATTTCATTAGGAAAGGCCCCGCTAAGGCGTAGGGGGGTATGC
>JALPCE010000404.1:0-17376 GCA_026538705.1 Aureobasidium sp. GC_Fusr_1 | reverse complement strand
GGCGCGAGCTAGCTAGAGGGAGCGTTTGTTCGTCTATAAGGCGAGCTGGCGCCTTGCCACGCGTAGATCGAGGTGTGATAGATGTAGAAGCATTAATAGCCTCCTCTTAAGTGTCTGTAAAGTGTATACGGCGTCTTAAGCCTATATAGACTGGTAGTTAAGCTGGCGAGGGTAGTGGCTCTAAGAGGCTCGAATCGCGAGTTCTGCTCTGCGAGCGCGTGCGCCGAGCGCTAGAACCAGCTACTACTGCTAGTAGCGCATTAGAGGCAGTAGATTGATCCATATTGACGTGTAAACAAGGTAAATTAACTATAGTAAGTGGTACGTAGTTGAATTAGCACGAGTAATTAGCTGCTCTAAGCATTAAGATCAAAGTTGGGGGTGGCAAATTTTAATGAATTTTGAAACCGAGAATACCATATACCTTTGCTAGACCTGACCACAACTGCTCAAAACACACAACATTGTTCTAGAGACATTTCACCTTTTTTTTTTTTTGCAAAGACTCCTTACTCGAGTCTCGTCCTCCCACCACGTCAATATGAAGATATCACATCAACCACCCTCTCTTCCCCTTGCCTCTTTCAAGGATCTCTTGTATCAAACGTCGGAAATCCAGCTTTGGTGTACTCTCACCTACCGCGAGTTCGACATCTTGCAAAGGGGTTCGAAGGGTCTTCCCGTGACACAATGTCAAAAAAAATCTCTGCGGTGAATTCCTAGGCTTTGATTCCCCCATCATGGTGAATTCCTAGGCTTTATCCTTGGGGGAAAAACGAAAAGAAACAAAAGAGGGGAAATTAAAACATGTGCATGATATGAAGACTAAAAATAAAGCGCAAGGAAGAGGCTTTTGGAAGAGGAGATTGAGGGTATTCCAACTGATAGTGAATTATAAGTGTTGGAGTAGAAGTAAAGGTGGAGTTCGCAAAATAGCAAGGATGAGAAGACCAAGATAGTATCGTATGAAGACGGCGACACTGTTTGGACCAAGTGCGGATAAGACTCGATGGACTGAATTGATGAAGCCAAAAGAAGAAACGCTACTCTGATGCAGTTGATCCCTCTCCTCCCAAAACACCTGATAGACAGTATTAGGTCCCCGAATACCACCAATGCCTGATGCAAATTGAATCCCTGAGCCCCGTTTTGTGTTGGCCCACTATGAATACCGTCCAATATTATACTCCATCCAAGAACAAGGAAAAAAAGACCCGAAAACCAATAATGAAGAACCAAGAAATGATCCAAGAAGAAAAAGAGCAAACACTCAAAGTACTTTTGGCTTCATCCACTCAGAAGTGCCAACACCAAGGTTCAAGCCGTTGCGTGCCCACCATCGTCTGACTTCCATTCCTTTTCTGCCTTCAACGCCATCTTCAAGCGCTTCTTCGACGTCGCAAGTCTTGTATTCGACCCGCAAGCCACTCTGCTTCCACCATTCGAGAACATTGACGTGTCCCATTTTGGTGGCGCCGACCAGGACTTGGTTGTCAAAGATCATTTTAGAGCCCTTGACGGCATGCCAGACCTTCAATACCTCTACATGCCCATGAGTGCTCGCCAGTTTGGCGACCGAGTCCTCGTGAGGGAAAGGGATGCCAGAATTCACCCACCATCGCACCACGTCTGCGTTTCCAGACTGCGAAGCATAGCAGATTGACTTGCCAGGCTTCAGGCGGATGGGTTTGGTATCGACGTCAGGACTCGAAGCATGGTGGTGACGTTGAGAGATTTCACGCCACCATTCCAGGACGGCGATATGACCAGCGGAACTGGCTTGTTCGAGAGCAGCTTCGGTAAAGACCAGGGTGAGGCCTGATTTCTGCCACCAGTCTAGCACGTCGATAAAGCCTTGTCGTGATGCACCATCCAGTGTTTCGGCTGTATACTTTTTGTTTAGGAACCAGGCTGATGTGTTCCAATAGTCTAGGATTTCGACGCGGCCAAAGACGGAAGAAGCTTTATCAGGTAGGAAAGTGCCGTCAAAAGTGGACCAGAACAGATCTTTGTGGTGAGATTCGAGATGAGAGAGAACGGATGTCATGCTGAAACGCATGATGACCTTGATGCAGAGGCGAGAAAGCCAGCGTGGTACAGAGTTGTCGGCAATGAACTTTTTGACGTCAGAGAGGTTGCCGGTCAACAGAGTCCACTCAAGTTGCTCGTGATATGTTGTTGGACCTCTAGCACTAGCGTGCTGTTGCCACTCGGTAGGCGGCTCAAGGTTGGTATAGATATGTAGTGTTTTCGCAAGCTCCCAATCGTTGGTGGCGTCGATGATCATAGACCATAGCTCTGGCGGCAAGACAGTACGTGACTTTTTGGAACTCGTCTTGAAAGATAAGGAAGCATTGGGCGCGACATGAACACCGTGGCCAATGTTCATCAAGTCGACCTGGTTGCGTGCCGTGTCGACAACCTCATCCAAGGCATCCCAACACGTCACCTTCTTCTTGTCATTCTCGAATGTCCACAACAACGGCTGCAAGACTTGTATCCAATTCCATTTTCTCTTTATCTTTGTGAGCTGCTTTTTTGTCATGGGATTCTCCCACATCAGACTCGACATGCCGGGCACCATAACGATCTTCTTGGACACATTCCAGCTTCGCAAGATTTCGAGTACCAGGTTGTCCGTGTCTCCGTGCAGCATCTTGGCCAGGTTGTTGGCGTCGATGGGAGCCAGAACCAGCAGGTCAGCCCATTGACACAAGTCGAATGCCTCTTTCTCGATGTCGATGACATCTCCGGTCGACTTCATCTGCACGCGCGATACATTAGGGATGGCGAGGCAACTGCTGGAAGCGGCGATGAGGTCGGCACCATGTGAGCCAGGATCCAGTACGGCTCTGACAGAGCATTCGGGCAGCGATGTGAGTTGCGGTAACAGATTGTTGATGATGTTGGCATCGGTACATCCAGTCGACGCCACGACCACGTTCAGCGAGCGAGGCGACATGGCCTCGGCCGTCTGTATGTCGGGCACGGTGATGGCGCTTCGTGCCATCTTGTTTGCGTAGTAGGTATCAGTAGGAGGTCGAGTTTGAGCGAAAGACACATCCGTCTCCTGACAAAGGCAAAAGGCGCATACAGTCGGCCTTTTCTTTATGATTCCTGGCGTGACGTAGCGAACGTCGAATTGTCACGAGCTGGTTGCAGGAATAGGGAAACGATGTATCGTCTCCTTAGTCAAGTACTGGTGCGCCTGCCTTATTGGGTAGTCGACATGCTTATACTGCACCGTGCTCTCGAATCGTCCAGCGATAAATCGAGGTGCTCTGTGTGTATTGAGGAAAAATTAGACTCGTTGTTCAGTTTCGGTAGCCGCTTGAGGCTCTTCATGACCGCCATTTCGAGGCCAATCGCAAGCCAAGACCCTGACCATCTCCGATCTTCCCCGATCTCATTGGCTCCTGCCTGTTACATTGAGATTTGTTTCATATCAACGTCTTCGACCTGCCACCACAGTTGTGCGATATTATCTATGCATCAACATCAAGCCTGATCGGTTGTGCCATTCTATCAAGGAGTAATTGCATCGGCTCCGAAGTACCGTCTAAACAGGAACGAACCAGTTGGGTCCGAGAATTGGACACCTTTACGGGAGCTTCTATAGTTCGACAGCTTAGCTGGTCTGTTCTCCAATCCCCTACCGTTAGCCTGGATTTCTTTATGAAGACCTGGGACCGACTCTCTGGCGAAGCGTCTTTTTTTTCTTTGCACTCAACATGTTTGCATCCTCTCTGTGTCTTTAGCACGAGTTTGTGGACAGATATCGACCTAATCAACAAAGGAATCATCTCATATAGAGATCCATATTCTTCTCTGGTTCGTGACTATGTGCAATCTGACCTCGTCATGTGTATTTGCAAGGGAATTAGCCACCATGAATGACTGGTACAAAAAAGTTTGCTATAGTTGTTTGTCCCAGAAAACAGATCTCTTATAACCTCAAAACAGTTCGTGCATTTTCACAAAACTACAAAAACTCACAAATACCTCACGAGATATACATGCCGGGCCACTGATAATTTCCCACAGGCGCCGACATGAATACAAGTAATCTTACCATCTCTCTCCCCCACTCTCATTGACTTGCTTCAACGAAAACTCACAAATCTCTTGCTCAATACATGGCTTCTCTTCAATCTAGAAAACAGTAGCACCACCGTCAACCACAAAATCAGCTCCGTTGATATAACTACCAGCCCCTGAACACAACAACACCACCACCCCGTCCAACTCACCCACAGCCCCCATTCTACCCATCGGATTCCTGCTCGCCCAAATATTTCTCGCTTCCTCCAAGCCTTGCCCCTCATTCAACACTGTATCCATATACCCCGGCGAAATAGAATTAACTCTAATACCAAACCTCGCCCACTCAGCTGCAAGACTGTTCTTCATAGCAATGACAGCTGCTTTGGAGACATTATACGCAACCTGAGGTTGAGGGAAATTAACACGGTGGCCAGAGATTGAAGCCGTAAACACAATACTGCCACCGCTGCCTTGGTCCTTCATGTGCTTGGCAGCAGCTTGAGCACACAAAAAAGAGCCAGTGGTGTTGATATCGAGTGTTCTTCTCCATTGTGCAGCAGTCATCTCCATGGCGTGTAGACAACCCACCACACCCGCAAAGCAAAGTAACACATCAATGGATCCTCTGGCTGCAGCAACAGAAAAAGCACGCGTTACATTGTCGGCGTCTGTAACGTCAACGGCTTCGGTGATGATCTTTGCAGAGGGAAAATCATTGTGTAGAGCTTCGATTGCAGCGTTCGAAGAGTCAAAAGTAGAGCGCAGGTCGAAGAGGAAGAGGTTGGAAAGGCCGTGTTCGAGGAGTGCTCGTGCGGCTGCCAGGGCGAGTGTTCCGGCTCCTCCGGTGACTGCCCAATGCATCAGTAGTTGTTTGATTCCCATCTGCTCTGACTTGATTCGTGATTGAGCAGCAGTAATTGGATATACGTACTGACAGCATTGCCCTCGACGGCGAATCGAGCCATAGCTCTTCCTTCAGCATTCAGATAATGAGGTAGCGGTGGTGGAGGAGCAGTCAACGAAGCATCTGTTCCGTCCGAGAGCTCCATGAATGGAATTGCTCGGGAAGATAGAGCATCGCGTTCAGACATGTTGAAGTTTCTCGAGTGCAAGGGCACGCAATACAGCTTTTGATGAGGAAGAGATGTGCTGTTGTTTGGAAAATATGATTAGATTTTCGAATTGATAGAGCAAGATGAAGTGAGCTATGGCAAAGCGAATGATATATGTAGTAAAAAGAGGTTCCTCGGGTGACACTTCCCGCATGTGGTCGGGGGACAGTGTACCGAGATACAAGTACAACGTCATGGTGGACCATGGCTGAAAGAGGAAGGTTATCCGACAGAAACCTCAACCCCAGTCTTCATCCCTGTCTTCTTGTTTGAAATGCCGTCAGGAAACAGCGAGGTAAGCGACTGGTTTACGTGAGTCGTGTATCTCGACTCGAGGCGTAGAAGGTATACCGGTTTGCCGAGCAAACAGTGTAGACCAGCGTGAAGCCAATCATTCTTCATCGGGTAACAGATGTCCGGCCAGCTTCTTGACACCTTTCTTGGTGTTGTGGATGATGGGAAAGAGGCCATCTCCAACAGTCATGTTAATCCTGGCCCCAGACTCGGCTTCATGGCTCTCCTCTTCTTCCCTGGTCTCGTCGCGAAGGATCTGGAACATGGAAGCCACATCGTTCAGCTTCTCCTCGGTGAACAGAGGTTTGGTCTTGTTATGCGGAGAGTCGCGGTCGTCTGATCGCTTCAAGACTTGCTGAATCTGACGGCGAGCAAGTTCTTGACCAGCGTGAAGCATCTCGGCTACATCGTTCTTGTCCTTTCCAAACGTCTCGATATGGTCAGTGGCCAGTCTGTCTCTGCCTGTGTCGATGGCGTCGGAAACGTGGTTGTATTGCTTGATCAGGTCTTCGGCTTTGGCGAACAAGAGATGAGCGTGCTCGTGCGCGGGTCTGAGGTAGAAGGTGTCTTGGGTATTGGTGCCTTTTTTCTGCTTCGGAGCAGGTCCGCCGAGGACTTCGGTGAGGAGGGAGCGAATTTCGTTGTGGAACTGCGAGTCGAGATCTGCTCTGCTTATGTGTCAGTCAGCGGGAAATAGAGAAAGATGCGACGCCTTACAGCTCATGCTCTTTGTCGTCAAGCATCTGGATAAGCGCCTCTTGGTCCTTGTCGACGCTGGTTCGCATCTTGTCAAGCCAGCCATCGTCTTTGTGCTTGAGGCGGTCGACCACCAGCAGCATCTGCTGGCTCTCGATACGTCCCTGATCTTCTTTCTCTTCAGACGCGCTCGGGTCGCCAATCTCTTCGGCATCTGCTCTGCGCTTGGAAGATCTGCTCTCTGGTGACTGCGTGGCTGTGTTTGGACGTCAGCATTCATTTGACCTGATAGTTTCGTGCAATTTGTACCCTCCGCCTTGCGTTTGCCTCTTGTCGTCATTGTGACTTTCTTGACTTGCCAGCTTGATCTATCGGCTCTGATTGAAAGACTTTTGGGTGTAGTAAGTCGATGGCTGGTCAAAGAAGACGCAAGCGAAACCTCATAGTCAAGTGTTACTTCAGAGGCAGGCGCGTTGCATGGCTCCTTTTTCGCAGAGCACCAAAAAATGGAAACCGAGAAGGATGAAAATGACATCGAACCAAACACAACGGTCAGAGTCAAGAAAGAATCGAGTCGACGCAGATGGTATCCTCACCATGTATGTTTCATCCTTTCGTCGAATAGATAAGAAGGCACGACGGGCAGCACGCCGGGTTGTACCCAATAAGCCAAAGGGCGACTCAAGGCATGTCAATGCTTCAGATGTCCTTCTTCGTCAAACAAACGACATGGTCTGACGTAACGCACGACTACAAACTGTCAGATGTTGTAATCCTTGAGCGTCTATCGATGGCTCCGGCACCGGGTTCCATTGCAAGGTTAGCTTTCGTCTTTGATCGAGGAGCAGAGTTTACCTGACGAAACGCACAGCCCCGAACGATCAGATGTCGACAAAGCTAAGCGTCTCTGGAGATTGAGACGCAGGGGTTCATCGAAGACAACAAGGAGGCGACCCATAACTACCGTGATGTTGCTGTCTCCTTCGACAATCTTTGTCATGCAGCAAAAGACACAAAGAAAAGCCGAAAGGCGATTGGTAGTGCTTGTGCAAGCATTATCTGCAATCTCGATTCTGAAGAATGACTATCTGAGTTTATTGATACAACCTGTACTGTCTTTTCCTCCACGTCTGCTGTCCGTAGTGCCATAGCAACTTTATTCTGCTATCTGCAAAATCATCAAGAAAAAGAGAGAGAAACAATACAAAAGTGAAATGAGAGTTCTTATGACCATTCATTCCCAGCCATGTGCTTCTTCATATAAGCTCCGCTCTACCCATCTTTCCTTTACCATATGGGATTATTACTTTTTTCTTCTCCAGTTTCTACCCTTTTTCTTGCGTTCATCGCTGCCCTGACCGTGGTTTGGATTCTAGCGCATCTGACCAAACTCGCCAGGACGTGTCTGGCGGTTGTTGTTTCTCAGCAGACTCTGGCCGAACGGCGGAGCTGGTCTGAATGCCAGTTCTTGCGAGGGCGAGGGATTGCCGCCGTAGGATGCCTCATAGGGCTGTTGACCGTAAGAGCTGACGGGCATATACCAAGGCTGTTCGGAAGCACTGGGGAAGCCATTCGAGCCAAAGTATGGTGGTCTGCCGAAGCTGTTGCGCGATGCTGATTGTCCCTGCATCTGAGCCTGGCTTGCCGGAGCCTCATGATATGCCTGAGGGGGAGCTGCGCCAGTCACATCTTCGGCGTAGTTTGAGCGGCCACCTGTACGGGGCACGAAGAAAGACGATGCTGTGGGGTTCATGGTTCTGGGTGAAGAGCCAGGTTGAATGGCACCAGGTCCGATCGAGCTTGGTGGCTGGTTTGGACGTGAACGGAAAGCGGCAGGATTGATGGCTGACAACCAAATACGTGTCTTGTAGATCTTGAACAGATCTCCCACAAGCAGATTGAAGTTGATGTACTCAGTGGAGTAGAAGTAGAAGGTGAGCTTCTTCCAGTCGAGCTGGAATTCGGCGTCCAAGATCTCCATCTTGAGGTTATGCTCGTTGGCCTTCTGTTGCGCGATTCTCTTAGCCTTGGCTTCGTTTCCTTCCTTCTCGCGAAGGTTGGCAATCTCATGAGGTTGAGCGAGACGTTTGATCATCTTCGGCTTAGTAGGCTCTTGCGGGAGTTCTGGAGGTCCGCCCATACCAGGTGGATACTCGTCCAGCGGTCTGTCTCTGTGCATGCTGCCGCTGTCTGTCCCATTCGAAGCCATGAGACCGCGTGTCTCTGAGTCCGTCAGAGCGAGATTGTGACGTGAGAACATCATCAGCCACTTGTAGTGATCCTCTCCAGTCTTCTCTAGAGCTTCCTTGGCCCTAGGCCAGTCGATCTTGGCATGAGTGACAGTTCCGAGGTCTTGACCACGGTCTGCTTCGACGATGACCAGATCGCCCTCTTTGACATCGAGGCCCGTGCCTTCATGGATGTAGAAGATACCAGATCTTGAGCATTTGAACGTCACAATATACAATGGAGCGCTCCATTCTTGACGTCCGAAGACACTTCCTGCGGATGCCGCTGATGAGTAGGGGCTGCTATTCATCATGAGGCTTGTCGATTCGGCGCGATTTCTGTGTGCAGTGGCTGCACCGGAGAAATAATTCTGGGCGTAAGCTCTGTGCTGCATATCCGATTCTGTCATGTTGGTCTCAAGGTCGTGAGGTGTCTGACGGTAGTCTAGACGAACACTGCCATTGGATCCGTTTTCCGAGCCATGAGGCAAGATGGCCAATGCTGAACCGACGCTGCTGTAACCTTGAACAGGACCAGATAAACCACCAACCAGAGATCCCCGGCGTGTGGGGATATCTGCCAGCGAATGTCTCCTGCTCTGAGTGATGTCATCCATTCCAAAGCCGAGAGAGGTAGACCACATTCCACGATGAGTGCTGTCCTGAGGTCTTCCAGAGTAGAGCTGTTCAGACTCATCGTCTTCTATGGCGGACTCTGCACCAGATTGTACATAGTTGTCAGACATGGAGTGACGGACGTCTTCTGCAGCTGAGGCTCCGAGTGAGGCAGATCCATGTTTTGCGCGTGCACTCTCGTGTGTAGCCTGACGAAGTAGTGCGTTGCTGAGATCCGAGAGCGGGTCTTGGCGTGATCTTGGATTGGCAAGCAGGACTCCTTGATCAGGTCCTTCATCATCCTCAACCTCGCTCAACTGTCCCAAAGGTCTTCCCTCGGCATAGATTGTTTCTCCGAGGCCGCTCGGACGCATGGGGCGGTACTGAGAGCCTGGAATGGCAGCACGCGCTCTTGAAGGCGTGCCCACCGCACCAGGGCTCTGGGGCCCCGCCTCACTCTCGAGTTGGCCGACCGAATATGATTGCGATCTGTGTGTCTTCAGAATGGGCTGGAGTGGAATATTGAAAGGGAAGGACTCCGTGGGATCCACCACGCCAGGGCTTTGCTGAGGATGGTATGAGTTCAGACCGCCGTCATTTGGTCTGAGAGGTAGCTCTCTTCGATCGGCTCCCCAGATCGAGTTGGGCGCAGCCCATGCGCCGCCATTCGAGCCGTTGGAAGGGACACGGCCAAGGGCGGAACCAAAAGTCCACGGATTGTGTTCTGCAGAAGGTGTGGATGGTTGTGATCCATTAGGAGGCATAATAGGGCCAGTGACAGAGGACTTCCTGAGAGCTCCCGACTTGATCTCGCTGAGGAACGAAGATCTGCGAATGCCTGTCGCTGCTGTTGGTCGCACAGCTACTGAGGAAGCTGAGTGAGAGAGCTCAGGCTCGTCCTCGGAAGACGCGAAAGCCTCGGAGTCTGGTGTCGAGCGACCAAATTTGATCTTATCGGCTCGTATGGCAGTAGGACCAAAGCCAGAACGATTGACAGTACTAGCTGCCATGTTGACGTGAAGTAGTGTTCCGGTGCGTGTGTGAAGTAAAGTTAGGAAGTTCGAAGAACAAAACTAATAGGTTTCAGTGAGCTGTCAGAAGAGGTTATAGCTGGTGAGTCGCGTCACACTGGGGTGGTGTGAAACAAAGGATGTGTCGATTGATCGCGGAAGCTTCCTAATTCTTGAAATACTCAGGAGAAGTTGTCAAGTAGGCGGTTCTGCGTTGTGCAAGGTAGCACTGAAATGTGGTTGGATGGAAAGATGGCAAATCTCTCGATGTGCTGAGAATATAATTGGTCAGCGGAGAGAATGATGTCGTCCCCGAATCGACGTTGCCTGATCGATCCATGTCAGCTGCCATTTGCATGACCTCGTGTTTCAAGTGATGCCTCTTCGGTTGTCGAGTCGTCGTGGTAGGTGTACGTTCGACGTCGAGTTCGCCGAATCGGGCAGGAGCTTGGCTTCTGAAGCAGGGACGATGGCATGTGAAGGGAGGACTCACAAGTGATATGCCAGCAAAGTAGTCACTGGTTCTGCGTTGTTACAAGGCGTGAAAGCAAACGCCGAGAACAAAGACTTGCGCCAAGGCGTATTGTAATCCTTTGAGTGAGGGAAGTCGAGAGTCGAGCGTGAGAAGAGAAAGAGGTCCGTAGAAAAGTTCTGCGCACCCAATAGTGTTAGATATAGGTTCATGATGCGAAGACTGAGCTCCAGGCGGCATACGCCCCACCAGATCACAACCTGCATCGTCCGTCGAGCTGTACGCTTCTCGAGCCCGATAGTCGATGGTGTCTTAGGTCAAGAGTGGAGCGTACAGCCTCGATCACGTATGGGACTATCAGAAAACCAAACATACCTAACAATCGCTTGTACTGCCTGTATCTGAGCCCTTTTCCTTCTATCTATTGATCGTGTCTGATGAATTCAGGTTAGCGTCCACGTCGAAAGTGCTGGAGTTCTGCACCGTGGGCGATGTGAGATAATCTGACCTATTGATTGCGAATGTCTCGTCTAAGCGAAACAGAATGGAAACAAAGCGAGGAATATTTGCAACATTAACAAGAGGTTGTGTGTCAGCTTCTCAAATACCTATCACCAGTCAGTCGACGACCTTCATACGGTCGCGAGTCCGATAACGAACGCTTAGGCATCAGATTCGAGGGACTTTCGCTTACAAGTTCGGTCTAACGCCTGAGTCACAGTCTCATGGTCCTTTCTTCCGGGTTACAGCAGACTGTCTCGATGGAGTTGGTCCTGTACAAAGCAAGGTACTCCAAGATTCATTTGCGATGTTTGTGGAGAAACGCGCGACACGTGGGGTCGAGTCAGCACACCGTGTCGTCGGATATTTCCAGGCTGCGAATTTGAAGGATGGCTTCAGCTGTTTTTCGGCTGGCAGAGACTCGTGAAATAGGACTGCAAAGCGACTCCGCACCTGAAGAAGGGCGAGATGAACAGATGTTCTGGATTGCTCGGGCCCCTGGTTGTGGGGGAGACTTCGGATGATGATGCAGGACGCCGATCACCTCACGACCGGGCGAGACTTTCGATACAAACCTGTTCGACGCGAGGGAGGATTTCTTGAGGTCTGACAGTCGTTCTTTCTTTGAAGATGAAGATGAGGCTGGCAAGGTCTGGAGGGAGGAGAAGATATGTAGGCACGCGCAGGCTCAAACGACCACATAAGGAAGGCGCCAGACGTGAACGAAATGCGGAGGCGGCGCAACTGCTCTCTGTGGGCGGGGTCTCGTGCCCTCGATCAGCCACTTCCCTCGGCGCTAACCGACTCGACCTCGACCACCAAAGGTGGTGCAAACCACTCTTATTCTACTCGCTCGACATTCCGCGTGCTGCCATTGGTTCCTGCTTCTCCTTGAGATGGGTAACTACAAGCATCAACCTCATCTCCAACATCATCCGGCCAGCGACCCTTGAATCTTCTGTCCGACTGCGTCAGCGCTGTCAGGCCACCCTCTTGGCACGGTATGCAATCCCCCGGAGCACCCGGTCAAATCCTCATCGCATGTTGTCCCACACTCCGACTGCGATGACAACGGGTGGAATATCGCAGACACACCCGAGTCCTCGAGCAGCCAGTATTCGGTCGGACAGGTACACGAATTCATCTCATTGGGGGGTTTCTACTTGGTACTGCAGCGGGTAAGAGTGCGGGGTGCAGTGAGAGCCGCCATCTGTGTGGTTGACCCGGAGCATGTGGCCCTGCATCGATTTTACACTTCAACACTAGCCATCCGGCTCGTCCTCCAGCTGCCGTAACTATCAAACACAGAGTACAAAGTACAAGCAACAGCGCCTGGCCGCTATGAGTTTGGAGGTCAGCGGTCTGCATTCGTTGAACTGCAAGCAATTCCTCCATCGAGATGAAGTGGACAACCAATCGTAGATACTACTACTTTGCCGCAGCATCAGTCGACGTCCAATATGGGCAGACCTTGAAAGTCCTCCATGCTTCTTCCCATCTTCTTGATCGCCTCTTCAGCCTTTTCCTTGCGCAGCTTCAAGGTGTCCTCCACCGTCACCAGCACGAAGTCATAAGTCAAGAGAGCTGTTCCTTCCTCAACCTCGTATCTCTTGGCCATTTCCGGGTCTGTCACTGTTGAAAGATCAACGATCAGAGAATCTTTGACACCGAACACAGGATCAGAAGACTCATATGGGTCTCCGCGAGGATACAAAGCACTAGATGTCTGTCAGAACTTGAACGAAGTATATCTCTGGCAACGGAAACTGACGTGATCAGAGGGTCGAAGCTGTCTTTCTTCAACAGAAAATGAACGTGGCCTGGTCGGTTTGGATGCCTACCCAACATTTGAAGCATGCTGAAAACAGGCCCATCCATCGGGATTGGATAGGATACCGGCTTCACAGCCTTGAACCAGAAAGATCCATCCTGCTTGGAGAACAGGATACCTCTACCGTCCGGACCATCTCTGTCTGGATATTGCACGTCGTAGTTTCCATGCGAATCGCCCTCCCAGACATCGATCTGAACACCTTCAAGCGCGTTGCCCTCAGTATCTTTGATGGTGCAGAGGACCAGCAGAGGTGTGCCGTCGGGATCTTTGTGGATTGCATAACCATTTTCCACTTCTCGTGCATCGTGAGTATGGAAGGGGCCTAGCACAGTTCTCTCTGTCGATTTTCCTGTGCGTGGGTGGTCGATTGAGTCAACCAGAGCACTTAAACCTAGAGTATCCGATAGTAGGACCACCTCTCTTCTCAAGTCGGTGCTGATTTGGCCAACATCTGTGAGAAAGTCCAGTCCGGTCATCCATTCGTCCGTCGAGAGTCGGGTTTCTCTTGCAAAGTCATGCAAATGAGATACTAGACGCTCGAATATGTATCTCGTCCTGGGATTCGTGCACTGTTTGTTGATGGCATGGACATTCTCTGTGATGTTCTCCGTGGTGAGATCCTTCATGGCGTATGATGTGTATGCTGGTTTTGATTTTGGGAGTTCTCGAGCTTTTCGAGACGTGCGCCTCGCACTCTTATAACAGATGTTCACATTTTTGGTGGTTGTCGTTGCTCAGAGTGATCATGACGGGGTTTGTGGGGCAGCTCCAGTTCCCGCAAATGCCCCACCGAGAGGAGCTTCGGAGCAACAGCCAATCATGTGGTGGTTGACCACTTTCGCTCGGAATCACCTTTCGGCACTTTTCTCTCTGCCAGATGTGCTTTGTTGTGATTGACGCCCACCATCAACCCATATGTTGAAAATAAGGTCCATGAACAATATGGTGACGCGTCGCTCCTTGCAAGGATGAGCTCTCCTTTCAGAAGTATTACACGATACAATGAGCTGGCAATCTGACATGCGGGATGAGCTAGCTTCGTGGAAGCTGCAGCTGCGTTTCCTTTGATCCTTCTGCCTGAAAAGCGTCGTCTTTCAGTGCACATCCGTGTCACCTCTACGATCTTTTAACACAATCACCACATGATGCTCTCTAAGACTCCTCATCCATTAACCGTGGCCGCGATAGGTACGTTGCTGGTTGGGAGCTTCGTCTATGTTGCCCTCGGCTGGTGGAAGCTTCGGCAGTCAAGGCAGGAACTTGAACGAATCAACAAATGTCTACCTCCGCACGCTTTCTATCCCAATGTGGAACCCTTCATGGCACTTGATATGGTGCTCTCAGTACTGTCTGCAGCCAGAAAGAAAAAATTGCTGGACTGGTTCAGAGGCAACTTCCAAACATGCGGTCCGACATTCGTTGTCAGCACCCTTGGAAGCATCGCTGTTCATACCACCGAGGCCGAGAACATCAAAACAGCTTACTCTTTGAAGTTCGACGACTGGTCCGCTGGGCCTGGGCGTCAGGCTTTTAAGCATGTAATGGCCGGTTCGACGTTCATGTCTGATGGCCCTGCATGGTCTCACAGACGAGGCATTCTGCGACCAATGTTTGCCAAGGATTGTATCACAGACCTTGATCTGTTCGAGGCGCATTTTCAGCAGTTGCTGAAGCTGATACCGGAGGATGGGTCGACCTTCGATCTCAGTCCTCTTTTCCATCGCTTTGCAATTGACGTGTCTTCCGAGTTCCTGTTCGGAGAGTCGGTCGGTTCTCTAAAAGAGTCAATGGACGCCAAACCTCAGCTAGCTCATGATCTCGAACTCGTCATTCAAGACTGTGCGGACCGCTCCCGCTGGTCTCTGTTGTACCGTTGGCTGAAGCGGCCAGGCGTTGATCAGGCCATTCGAAACGTGCAAGTTGCAACAGCCAATTATTCGCAGATGGCTCTGGATCGCGCAACTAAGGATCAGAAAGATGCTGAAAAAGCAAATGAGAAGAACTCGTCGTATTCCTTCTTAGACGAGATGGCACTTCAGACACAAGATATCAAGAAGATGTCAGAAGAAGCCTTCAGTCTGATGTTTGCTGGAAAGGATACGACTGCTTCACTGCTCGGCAGTATGTGGTATCTACTGGCCAGGCATCCCGTGGTCTGGAACAAGCTTCTCGCAGAGGTCGACCAACTAGAAGGCGCGCCACCTTCATATGAATGGGTAAAGAACGCCAAATATCTGAGATACTGTGAGCATGAAGGTACGTACGCACCGATGCTGTATTGAGGTATATCGCCCTAACAAGTGTATGAAGCTATGAGGCTCTATCCAGTGACCCCAATCTTGCCACCTCGTGTTGCCAACAAGGATACTGTACTTCCACTTGGTGGTGGCAAGGATGGCACATCACCCTTGTTTGTGCCTAAAGGCTCGGTCATGGTGGTCAACATTCATTCTGCGAGCCGTCGTCAGGAAGTTTATGGAGAGGACGCCGAAGAGTTCAGACCAGAAAGATGGGAAAATCTTCGTCCCGGTTGGGTATGTATTTTTTGCAAAATATTTGCTACAAGTCGGTTGACGATCCTGTGTCTAGGCTTACACCCCTTTTGGAGGCGGGCCACGGATCTGCGTAGGCCGTAAGTGAAGACGAACACATCGATATACCGATGACTAACACCACATAGAGCAATTCGCCATTACGGAGGTGTACTATCTCACCGTACGCCTTATGCAGCATTTCCGCCGCATCGAGTGTCGCGACTCGAGACCGTTCCAAGAGGATCTTGCTGGTGTCACATTGAGCCCCGATGGTGGCGTCCAAATTGGTCTGTATCATGAGTGATAGCTTAAGTCTCGCCTATTCGGAGTATGCGGTGTTGCTGTTACCGTCAAACTCTCATTCATGATCGTCAGTATAATCTGCGTGAGTCCATACCACAATCAAGACGATTTTCATCCTTCACCGGTCCAGTCATCACACGTGGTGGAACAAGAGGCTTTGGAAGCCTATAAGGCTCAGCTGATACTACCTTCCAGCGCAATTCACCCCTGCATCTTACTCTTTTTTGCATAAGGCAGCTGGGAGCTATGGTGTTACTTTCGGATGCTCGCATGTGTTTCACCAATGCACGCATTGCACGAACTGTCGACGTTTGCATGCAACTTTATCCTTCAATTGACTATCTATTCCACCAAGCTGCCTTCCGACTCGAGTGTGCCATATCCACCGCTAGTACGCAAGATGCATGTTACTTTGCAGCAAGATCACGCTGCTTCCCTCTGATGAATGGTACCATAGAGGTAAGGCGTGCTTGCGACATCTCCGATTAGTTCAGGCATTTCCCACCGGTCATCTTCCCATTGTAGGGGTGTTGCTGATCTGCGAAACTCGAGGAGATTTTCTGGGTTGTAGGTGTCTGCTTTCGTGTTGCCGAGTATTGGGCTTGCATCGGCTTGGTTGAGAGGAGCTGCCAATATCGTGGGTGATAAGAGCATAGCGCCAAACAAGACGATGCCTGGCGGGGTGATGGGTCGACTTGTGAGCAGAGGAATTAGCATGTTGCTTAGCAGGTGTTTGGTCTGAGGTGATGTGGTAATGTGGTTCTGACCAGAACATTCGTGTAGTAAATGGTCTTGCTCAAAAACAAAGACAAAGATGGTTAGTATTGTTCGGGTTTACCCTCATGTTTTGCACCCAAGGCTTAATATCAACACCAAGATAATGCTCCGAAGGATCTTTTTTATTCTGTTCCTTATGCATAACGATGAATTTGAGATTCCTAATGTCGTTGCTAATTGTTAATTGTTAGAGGTTAGGGAAAAACATCACAATCGCGCGAAATCTGATTTTTAGAATAACTCGACTAAATTGTACTATATAAACCCTAGACCGACGCCAAATTACTCGCTAACCTAAGCTCTATCGATAGAATAAGCACTTAGGTCGATACCGAGTTACTATAGCTAGAGGTTAGGTAAAAGGACCTAAATCTAAGCGCCTATAGTCGCAAAATCTAGAATAAAATCTCTATAATAATAGAATATATAAGCCGTATAACTAAGAAAGGTAAGGTAAAGGCTTACCCCTAGGCGAAGACTAATACTCTCTTTAAGTCTATACTTAAATTTATTAAGAAGGTCTAAGAGAGCCGGCGAGGGTAATATACCTAGAGGCAACTACTAAGAGCGACCTAGATATACTCGCCGCTAAGATCCTTAAAGCTATATCTTTCTAGTCTAGGGTTTCCCCTATAGTAAGTAGGGCTAAGTTATTCGTTAAAGCCCTTACTACTAATAGTCTACTATAGTCTTACCCCTAATCGGTACTAAGTAGAATAACTCTAACGTCTATAGCCCTAATCTCCTCTTATAAGCTTAGGGAGATTAGGGTTAGGATAAACTTTAATAATAATAATAGAACTAGACTAGGACATAGTAGAACCTCTACCTAAGTAGTTAAGATAGTAAACGAAGGTATCGAATAGGTAGGGCTATTTATAGGCCTAGGCGGAAATAAGGTAATTAAAATAGCAATATAGGGCTAGTATCTAGGTTAGGGATAGCGAGTAGAGCTA
>JALPCE010000403.1:0-17439 GCA_026538705.1 Aureobasidium sp. GC_Fusr_1 | reverse complement strand
GCCTTCCTTGGCCTCCTTCTCACCACCAGCGTCCTCGACGGTGAAAGAGTCGAAGGCTGAGATATCGGTACCCTCCTCGGCCATGACGGCGATGGGCTGCGACAATGTCAGTAAAGAGTGTTGCTCGCTCTGCTTGAATCTTATATTCTCTTACGTTTCCAACAGCAACATCCTTTGCGCCCGAGTCCTTGAGAACCTTTACCAAAACACCCTCCTCTTGGAACTCGAAATCCATCTGGGCCTTGTCGGTCTCGATCTCGACCAGGACATCACCGGGAGCCAGAGCATCACCAGCCTTCTTCTGCCAGGTACCAATGTTTCCGGCGGTCATGGTGGGTGAAAGGGCGGGCATGCTGATGACGGTGTGAGGGGGGAAAGCTGCATTGAGGACTTGTCAGCAGTCGCGGTGGTTGTAGAGTACGAGACGCATACACTTGGAGGCATAGTATCTGCTAAGAGCACCGAAGACGGCGGGAGTCGCGACAGACTCTCTGGCTCTCAGCGACTGCAGGCACAGTCTTCCCGATGCGCGGGCAAGCAGAGCTGCGGCCGACATTGTGTGTGGTGTGTGGGGTGGGGAGTAGTAGGGAGGAGAGAGAGGAGAGATATGCGAGGACCAGGATGTCTGCCACCGAGCACAACGAACGTCGAGATGTAGGAGGAGCGAGGAGAAGGTGTTTCTGCGAAGCTCTCAACAAAGGCCATCTCGGACATTTTCCCACTCGACGACTTGCTCCGAAGGGTCTTGGCAGCCGAAAGGGTCAAGACTCGTGCCGACTTTTGCCTACCTGCCCGTCCACAAGAACAATCTCAAACCTGCTGCACCACACCTACACCGATGAATGCAACGGTTGAACGCAGTCTAGACTCGAGCAGTAATGTAGCCTTGCCGTCGGTCTCAAAGGAAACGACTACAGCCAGAGACGCGTCGTGGAAAGTGCAATCGAGTGAGATTGTGCCTTCGGAAGTACAGCCGGCACCACCAGCACGGCCAGCCAACATGATAAGATTTGGGCATGCCCGGGCGGCGCGTAGACGTGCAGCAACTCAACAAACACACGACATCACGGTTTGATACATGTATACAGAGCGCCAGAAACGTCTCTAGCCAGTACAAGTCCAAGCACGAGGCTTCAAGCACCTGCGGACAAGTTCTTTGTGGCCTCTTGGGAAAGTGGCCTATTCATAGACGGCTTGGCGGCATCTGGCTTGATTGGCCGCAGCGTTGTACTCTCCCCCATAGTTGTACTATTGCCTACCTAGATTGAGAGCTGTCCATCAAAGACTCCACCCAACGACTATACGTCCTGACTGGATTGACCAGTCACATGTCGCATTGCCGTATAGCGAATTGAAAAAGCAGGCATGGCAGATACCGAGGCTCCTGCTCCTCAACACATGGAGCCTGATGTCGCTCTCGACCAGCCTCAAGCAGATGGCCCGCCGCAACCCGACATGGACTCAAGCCAGGAACTGCATGATGTACCCCTGGATGCTGCTCCGGACTCGCGAGCAGATACACCTCCTGTTCTTACATACGAGTCCGACGAGCCAACACGGCAACAAGACGACGCAGCCATTGAGACACCACATCCGGAAACTCAACCTGGCCTTCCGTCAGAACAACCCGAGCAACAACTCCCGACCATCGCCACTCCCCTACCAGAGCCTACATCAACACCACACTCCGAAGATGTTCCCAATCATGCCGTCGATCCTCGTCTCGTCCAGCCTAGTCGCCAACGCACCGACTCGCAGTCCACCACTGCTACCTCTCGCTCGACAACTCGTTCATCCATGGTCTTTGTCGTGAGCGCTCTAGAGAAAATCGCTGCTTCCAAGGATGCTCGTAAGGAAAAGCCCTTGGCCGACGCTACTCAGCGTGCCTTGGCCACAATCAAGAGCCAGGGGGATCCGACCCAGACGGATCCCGAGATTCTGTTCGCGCCTCTGCAATTGGCCAGTCGCGCGAACACGGTCGCTATAGTAACTACTGCTTTGGACTGCATCGGCAAGCTCATTAGTTACTCTTACTTTTCCGTTCCTTCAGATCCGAACAATGAGAACCAGCAGCCCCTACCGCTCATCGAGCGTGCCATCGATACAATATGCGACTGCTTCCAGGGCGAGACCACACCCGCCGAGGTGCAGATGCAGATTCTCAAATCTCTATTGGCTGCCATTCTCAACGACAAGATTGTGGTCCATGGCGCGGGCTTGCTCAAGAGTGTCCGTCAAACATACAACATATTCCTGCTGTCCAAGAATAGCTCCAACCAACAGATTGCTCAAGGTACCTTGACACAGATGGTTGGAACCGTCTTTGAGAGAGTAGAAACACGCATTGCTGGACGCGCTGCCAGAGTCGAGTCCTCTAAGTCACCCCACGCCAACGATTCTGGTGAAAACATCGAGTTGCTTTCTGACGGTGCTGAAAGCGAGCTGCCACGAGCTTCTACTGACATGCAAGAAGACGAGGAAGAGGATGTTGATACGACCAGAATGACTCTGCAGACATTCGAAACTAAGAAGAGTTTCGATGACGCTCGGATAGCGGACAATGCTCCCACCATGGTCACTCGCCTCAAACGATCGAGAATGCCTGCCCGTACCGCTTCTGGCAACGACGGCGTACCTGCCATTGCCGTACAGCCCGATGGCTCTGACATTACCGAGGAGGACGAGGAAGACGAAATTTTCATCAAAGACGCCTTCCTAGTGTTCCGCGCAATGTGCAAGCTCAGTACGAAAACACTTCGTGTTGAGGAGACTGTCGATCTCAGATCCCAAGGCATGCGGTCCAAGCTATTATCCCTGCACATCATACAGACTACCATCTTCAACCATCATGCCATCTTCACTTCACCATTTGCGACTATTCGCAGCAGCTCGAATAACGATCCTACGAGTTTTACTCAGGCAATAAAGCAATATATTTGCCTTAGTTTGAGTCGCAACGGAGCTAGCTCAGTCAACAAAGTGTTTGAGATCAGCTGCGAGATCTTCTGGCTCATGATTCGCTACTTGCGTGTCACGCTCAAAAGAGAAATCGAGGTTTTCCTCAAGGAGGTTTATCTAGCAATTTTGGACAAGAGGACGGCACCTGCGTTCCAAAAGCAATGCATTATTACCGTCTTGACTAGGCTGGCTTCAGATCCGAGAGCACTAGTTGAGATCTATCTCAACTATGACTGCGATCGAGCAGCACTCGATAACTTTTACCAACGTATCATCGAGCATCTTTCCAGGATTGCTAGTTCGCCTGTGCAGGTCACGGCGCAGCAAGAACTGCTGTATATTGAGCAACAATCAAAGCATGGCAATGCTATGTCCGAGTGGCTAGCGCAAAGCACTCTGCCCCCATCCCTTACGACTTCTACAATCGCTGGCACTCCAGATGCCAACCAGGATATACCTTCAGACTACATCATGAAGCAGAACTCCCTCGAGTGTTTAGTTGAGACGTTACGTTCCATGGTCAACTGGTCTCAGCAAGGACTGAATGATGTTGCTGCATCACTGTCAAATCCTGAGTCTCGTAATTCGATCGAAGACTTTAGAGATTCAATCGATGCTCGCGAAAACGGGGTTTCTCAGTCACCGATGTTACCGAGTGTGGAGGTTCCTGCGAATGCCGTGTCTGGCACTCCCTTGGCTGAGGATGATCCTGCCGAGCTTGAGCGAGTCAAACAACACAAGACCGCACTTAATAATGCCATCAAGCAGTTCAACTTCAAGCCCAAGAAGGGTGTCGAGGTCCTGATTGCTGGTGGATTTATCCCCTCAGATTCGCCCCAAGACATCGCTCGATTCCTCATCACCAACGACAGGTTAGACAAGAAAGCCCTTGGTGAATACCTAGGAGAAGGTGAACCAGAAAACATCGCCATCATGCATGCTTTCGTAGACAGCATGAACTTCACCAAGACACGATTCGTCGATGCTCTTCGAAACTTCCTGCAAAGTTTCCGTCTACCTGGAGAGGCTCAGAAGATCGATCGTCTGATGTTGAAGTTTGCCGAAAGATACACTGGAGGCAACCCCAATGCGTTTGCGAACGCCGATACTGCTTACGTGCTAGCCTACTCTGTCGTCATGCTAAACACCGACCAGCACAGTGCACAAGTCAAGGTTCGCATGACGCCTGAAGATTTCATCAAGAACAACCGGGGTATCAACGATGGCCAGAGTCTGCCAGATGACTACCTCAAGTCTATCTTCGAGGAAATTGCTCAGAACGAAATCGTCCTGGATACTGAGCGGGAGAATGCTGCCAATCTTGGCATGCTACCTCAGGGCGCAGGTAGCTTGGCTGCAAACATTGGTCAAGCGGTTGCCAACTTCGGGCGTGATTTGCAGAGAGAGGCGTATGCTCAAGCTTCAGACCAAATGGCCACTAAGACCGAGCAGCTCTTCAAGAACCTCATGAAAGCACAGCGTCGTGGGGCTGCCAGATCATCTCTGGTGCGATTCATTCCTGCATCCTCATTCAAGCACGTTGGCCCAATGTTCGAAGTAACTTGGATGTCTTTCCTGACTGCACTCTCCGGCGGAACCCAGGAAACAAACAACATCGAAAGGATCAAGCTCTGCATGGAGGGTCAAAAGTTGGCCATTCGCATTTGCTGCTTGTTCGACCTTACAGATCCCCGACAGGCTTTCATCGCTTCCCTTACTCGTTTCACAAATCTTTACAACATCGGCGAGATGAAGGCTAAGAATATCGAGGCGCTCAAAGCCGTCCTTGATGTTGCCCAAAATGAAGGCAACTTGCTCAAGGACTCGTGGCGAGGCGTTCTCGCATGCATAAGTCAACTCGACAGGTTCCAACTCATCTCCACTGGTGTTAGTGAGGGCGATGTGCCTGATATGCTGAGGACTCACTCTTCTGCGGGCACCCCTAATCGCAAATCTCTTGGTGTTCCTCCTCGTCATCGCAACAGGAATTCTGTCAGTAACATAAACTATCAGCCCGATATTGCTGAAGAAAGTAGATCTGCAGATATGGTTCGCAGTGTTGACCGTATTTTCACCAACACTGCTAATCTGTCTGGAGAGGCTATTGTGCACTTTGTCACGGCCCTGACCCAAGTCAGCTGGCAGGAAATTCAATCTTCTGGTAACAGCGAATCTCCCCGGACTTACAGTCTGCAGAAGCTTGTTGAGATCAGTGGCTACAACATGACCCGTGTTCGTTTCGAGTGGACAAGCATCTGGCAAGTGCTAGGTGAACATTTCATTCAGGTCGGCTGCCACAACAACACGAACGTCGTTTACTTTGCGCTTAATTCATTGAGACAATTGTCCATGCGTTTCATGGAGATCGAAGAACTGCCTGGTTTCAAGTTCCAGAAGGACTTTTTGAAGCCTTTCGAGCACATTCTCAGTAACGCCACACAAGTCCCTGTCAAAGACATGGTCTTGCGCTGTCTAATCCAGATGATCCAAGCTAGAGGCGACAACATTCGCTCTGGTTGGAAGACTATGTTTGGTGTCTTCACGGTTGCAGCTCGTGAGCCTTATGGTATGTATTCTGTGTTTGGCAGAGATGACTTGGTCTAACACTTTTCAGAATCGATAGTGAATCTCGCCTACGATAATGTCACCCAGGTCTATAACGACCGATTCGCTGTGGTTATTACCCAGGGTGCCTTTGCTGACCTAATCGTCTGCTTGACAGAGTTTTCCAAGAACCGCAAGTTCCAGAAGAAGTCTCTGCAAGCCATTGAGATGCTCAAGTCTTCCGTATCAAAGATGCTTCGTACGCCCGAGTGCCCACTCAGTGTCAAAGCCAGCACTATCAAAGATGCTCCAACGGCAGAGGGTATGCCCAAACAGCCTACCAGACAGACTCAAGAAGAGCAATTCTGGTTCCCTGTTCTTTTTGCCTTCCACGATGTTTTGATGACTGGCGACGATCTTGAGGTTCGTTCTAGGTATGTTCAATCTATCCGAGCTGCTGGCTTGCAATCGCTAATCGTCTAGGGCGCTCAACTACCTGTTCGAGACATTGACACGCTATGGTGGCGACTTCCCCCGCGAGTTCTGGGACACTTTGTGGCGCCAGCTGCTGTACCCTATTTTCATGGTTCTCAAGTCGAAATCAGAGATGTCAAAGGCTCTCAACCACGAAGAGCTCTCAGTATGGCTATCGACAACCATGATTCAAGCGCTCCGCAACATGATCAGTCTTTTCACACATTTCTTCGAATCTCTGGAGTACATGCTTGATCGATTCTTGGACCTTCTGGCACTTTGCATCTGTCAAGAAAACGACACCTTGGCTAGAATTGGCAGCAATTGCTTGCAACAGCTGATTCTCCAAAATGTTCAAAAATTCACTCCTGAGCATTGGGAAAAGGTTGTTGGCGCTTTTGTTGACTTGTTCGCACGAACTGAAGCGACTGCTCTCTTCTCCGCAGCAACTTCTTCCTCTTACAGGAAAGACTCGAGTGCCTCGAATGGCCTTGCCATGCCCGAAACCCCCTCCGCAGACCCCGCATCTATACCATCAGAGAGCCCTCTCAATCTCAATGGCGAGGAGCTTTCGACAACTGAGGCAACGCCCAGACGTCCTCGTGGCAATACCACGGCTACTATGCAGTCCGATCGAAGTCTCTCGCCCTCGAAGCAGGCCCAAATCGGTGATGGTAACGAACTTGAATCCTTCAACAACACATCGCAAACACCCAACGCGCCGGTCGTCGTCACTGCAGCACGCCGCCGCTTCTTCAACCAGATAATCACCAAGTGTGTCTTGCAATTGCTGATGATTGACACGGTTAGCGAGTTGTTTTCCAACGACTCAGTATACGCTGCCATTCCTTCTCATCTCTTGCTGCGCTTGATGTCACTGCTCAAGAAGTCTTACCACTTCGCCAAACGCTTCAACGAGGATCGCGATTTGCGCACCAAGTTGTTCAGGGAAGGTTTCATGCGTCAGCCACCTAACCTGCTCAAGCAGGAATCTGGATCGGCTTCCGTTTATGTTAGCATTCTCCTACGCATGTTTTCTGACGACGGAGAAGAGCGCAAAGCATCGCGTGCCGAGACAGAGCAGGCACTCATCCCTTTGTGTGCCGATATTGTGAGCTCTTATATTGAGCTTGACGAGGATACACAACAACGTAACATCATCACTTGGCGACCCGTTGTAGTTGATGTGCTTGAAGGATACACAGCCTTTCACACGGAGGATTTTGAACATCATGCCACCACTTTCGCACCACTTGGCGTTGGCCTCATGAATCGCGATATGGGTCCCGAGCTCCAACGAGCGGTACAAGGACTCTGGGCTCGTGTCACTGAGATCAAGTTCGGCGTGAAAACGTTTGCTCATACTAGCAAGACGACGTCGGGACTGGTCAGCCCAAGTAAACCGTTGATGTTCAGCGGACGTCGTTCAAGCAGATGAAGTCGTTAGGGATAATGGTTGATCAGCATTGGGGCTTGTAGGATATGTATACAGGTGTTGCGGAGTGAATAGCGCCGTCCTGTAGTGATACACCTTGCCTGGTGACACGCAATCAGAAGAAGAAGTAAAAGTAGAGTTGTATACCAAGAAGTTTTGCATACCAGGTCAATCTTTGACCAAGAAGCGATGGAGTAGATATCATCAGGCTCGTCGGGTGCTCTGATCTCGATAATTACTGAAAGCATGTTCTTGGACCGACCAGCAGCTTCTGAACAACATCACCGACAGCGATAAGAGCGCAGAGTGAGTGACTAAAGACGCTCAGACCTTAGTCACAGCATCAAAGCTTCACTGACACTTAGGAGGAAGGTGCGTTGGAGGTAGGCTCCAGCACCTGCCCTCGTCACTTTCTTCCAACCGCGCACTTCGAAAGCCGCTTCTCCACCTCTCCACTTCTCTCTTCATCTTCAACCTCTCATCACAGTTCATCCTGCCTTGACGTCTTCCATCAACTCATCTCGGAGAGTTGATATGGCTCGTTCGACTCGCAGCTCGGCCGCTGCTGCGCCCAAGGTATGTTTACACCAACATTCCTATTCGGTTGCATGCGCATGGCTCGATACTAATAGTAGCAGAAGCCCAAGGCCACTCCAGCTGCCACAAAGACCATAATCCCGACAAATAAAGAAGTCAAGGAAGACCCGGATCAAATCCCAGTCGACTACTCCGATAGTGATGTCGAATCTGCCGAAGACTTCAAAGACACTTTGACTTCCAAGAGCGACCGTATGGTTCGAAAGATTCAGTGCACGATCCCTGGTGGCACTACTGCACTTGTGAGCTCCGTGCAAGTCAGCAATATCGATACCCTTCTGACAATCATGATAGCGCGAAAAGAACAAGAAAAGGTTCAATCAGACTGTCGAACTCTCGGCCAAGAAACCCTTTTCCTTGGAACCTGTTCTAATGACCCAAGGCCCATACGCTGGACGTCACATTCTTGTGATACAGCCCGAGCCTGATGAGAACGAGAAGTTTCCGTTCCTAGATCTGCCTGCAGAGATCCGCAACATGGTCTACTCTCTGGTCCTCGAGCGCCCTGGCTGGTACGTTCGTCTTTCAGGTAAGCAATCTGGAGTCATCAATACCCACTGGTACGACGAGAGAGGCAGATACATGCCGCAGCAGAGCCATCCTTACAGTACCAGCCTGATGCGTGTGAACAAGCAAATCAGTGATGAATCGTCGCCCTACCTATTTAGTCGTCATACTTTCAAGTTCACAGACTCTACGATGCTGCAAAGGTTCCTCGAATACATCGGCCCAGAGCGGGTCAAGTCTTTCGTCTCGGTCGAGGTTTCTCAACAGTATGCTGTCTCTTCCAGGAAAGCATACCATCTGTTGTCTCCTGCAAGTGGTCTCGCAAAGCTCGAACTCGAGTACTGGCACAGGTACTATGGTTACTCTTCTCGGCCGGATTGGCCTTCTATCCTATTGCCGTTGATGCAGTCTCTCTGCTCAGAAGGTGGTAAGAGTCGGGAGGAGGCCTATGATATCGTCACAATTCCAGGTGCGGTGACAGGTCGTTGCCTGACACATGGCCATTTCATCGCACGTGTCAACAAGGATTGCGATAAGGAAGTGAGGGCCTATGATGGCTTCTACAAGAAGTTGCGCAATGATCTAGAGAGCGCCATGGACAAAGCCGATGCAAAGAAGGAGGCAATCAAAAGAGGTTCGCCAGTCAAGACTAGGTCTGGACGCAAGACGAAGGCAGTTGATTACTCGGGTATGGAGGAGGAATAAGGGAGAGAGTAAGAGATCCTCAGCGGCGACGACTGTCAGTCGCGACAGAAGCCCTTTATTGCTATCACGACAACACTCACGGCTCAAGTCGGCACGCAGATATGATACTTTGTAGCTCTTTCATGATACAACTCCTCGTTACCCGACTGATGTCGCATTGCCCCTCATGAGAATGCACTATACTTCTGAAAGATGAAGCAGTACCCTGCAAGATGCGATCTTTGTAGTCCTACATATTACAGACCACCATGTGTTGCAGTAGGAAGAAGAAGACCAGATAAGATACTGTAGCCTTTGGGGCTCCAACATAGTCGGGTATGAACTACACACTCGTTCTGAGCAACAGGACGATATCGACAAAGAGGGCGGCATACTATCAGCCCTCTTTGATCTCGAGAATAATTGTGCATTCTCGGTGTCATATAATTACTCTATACCATTGTTGGAACAAAAGAGGATGAAATATTGTGAAACCACTTTCATGTGCATTAAAAACTTCGTGAGTGTCTTTCTATCTCGTACGTGCAACCGAAAAGAAAGGAGAATCGTCCATTTTACGCCCCCCTTCCTTGCAGATCATACCAATCATTCTCATCAAAAAGGGGAAAGAGGGCAGGTAAGAGATAACAGAGGTCTAAATGTTTTATTCGTTATTTGGATTTCTTGATCCCTTCCCAAATGTCCTGGATTGTCCTTGAATGTTTCGTCGAAGGCGAGACAGGAGGGGTGGAAGGTTTGGCGGCACCGGTGCTTTTGCCACTATTCTATGCGTCTTGCATCTCGGCGTCCTTCTTCTCCTGCTCCTCGCGCTGGGCGGCCATCTTTGCTGCAGCTGCGGCGGCGGCGGCCTGCTCTTGCTGGGCTTGCTGGATGGCTTCTTGCTCGGCGCGCTTCTTTGCGGCGGCCTCCTCCTGGGCCTTGAGGGCGGCTTGGCGCTCCTCCTCGAACTTGTCGAGGTAGCGCTGGGCGATGGGGCCGCCAATGGCGCGGATCTCGTCAATCTTGGATTGGTAGACGGCCTTGGTGGCGTCGTCACCCTCGTCGTAGAGCCAGTCCTGGAGGCAAAAACGTTAGTACTTGGATAGGTGTGATGAGTGTGGTTTGTAGAGCTCACCTCGCTAGTCTCGAGCTTCTCCTTCAGCTTGGTCTTCTCGTCGTCGCTGGAGAACTCGGCGTACTCCTCGTCAATCTTTGCGCGCATTTCGTAGATGTAGGCCTCAAGCTCGTTCTTCTTGTCCTCGGTGTCGGCGACAAGCTTGTCCTCCATGATCATGCTGTGCTCCTTCTCGGAGAAGTCGGCAATGGCTTGCACGTCGAGAGAGGCGGTACCAGAAGACAGAGGAAGGTCACCCTTCTTGACCTGCTTCTTGACCTTGCGGGTCTTGGGCTCCTTGTCAGTGTCCATGCCCTGTAAATCGAGGTCAGTACTGGGCACAATAATGGGGCGCTTGCTCTCTCTTTCTTGGTCGGATTGAGATCGCAAAGTCGCCTTGTCTTGAAAACTCACATCTTCGCCCTCAATGGGCTCCTCGACCTCCATGTCCTCAACGTAGTATCCAGACTCGACGTTCAGGATACCGTTCAAGTTCAATCTAGCCTTGAGCTTGCAGATCATGAAGTCATCCTTCTCGTCGGCCTTGACGCCCTTGACGCTGAATCTGCCGATCCAAGGGTTCATCTTGCCGGGAAGCATCTCAGGCTTGGCGTACTTCGCCTCAAGGTCGAAAGCCTGCTTTCTGTAGAAGGTGAGGATCTTGGTCGAGGGCATGACGTTGCCGCGGTTGAAGACGGTAAGCGAAGTGTCCTCATCGGGGATTTCGGCGCTCTTCTCCCAGGTGAACTCGATGGGGTAGTTGCAGATGTCGTGGATCGAGAAGTCGCGGACACGGAAAACGGGGGAAAGGATGGCACAGGCGAAAGCGCAACCACGGGCGATGGCCTCGTCGGCGTTGAGGGTGAAGGACAGCTGCTTGCCGAAGAAGTCCTGGATGGCGGCCTTGAGGGCGGGAACACGGGTGCAGCCACCAACAAGCTCGATGGTGTCAATGTCCTCGACCTTCAGCTTGGCCTCAGCAAGAGCCTGCTCAAGAGGAGCAGTGCTGCGAGCGAGAAGGGGCTTCATGATCTCCTCGAGCTCCTCTCTCTTGAGGAAGCCGCGGACATCGACATCGTTCATCAAAGACTCAATGTTGATGGGGGCACCAGCGTTGGCGGAAAGGACCTTCTTCAGCTTCTCGCAAGCGGCGACAACACGGAGCTTGGCCTTTGGGTTCTCGTTGATGTCAACCTTGAACTTCTCCTTGAACTCGGCGGCAAAGTGGTCGACAATGGCCTTGTCGAAGTTGCGACCACCGAAGTGACGGTCGTAGGCGGTCGAGATGACCTTAAGCTCTCCCTTGCGGAATTCGACAATGGAGACGGTGTAGTTGCTGTGACCAATGTCGACAAAGGCGACTCTCTTGGGCTTCTCGTCGGGACCGGGCAGGTCAGTCTTGGTGATACCCCAGCCAAGGGCAGTGGCGGTGGTCTCGTTGATCAGACGCAGGATCTTGAGGCCGGAAATCTCGGCAGCATCGATGATGGCTCTTCTTTGGGCGTCGGTGTACCATGCGGGGACGGCGATGACCATGTCGTTGACGGGGAGCTTGAGCTCGGCAGAGGCGGTCTGCTTGGCCCTTGTGAGGAACATGGCGGTCAACTGGGTGGCAGTGAACTGCTCCTTCTTGCCCTGGTATGAGATCTCGGCGCCAACCTGGCCGTTGACGTCGACCAGCTTGCACGAGACGTGTTCTTGCTCAATGGCGACATCGGGGTCCTTCAGCGATCGGCCAGCGAGACGGGTGAGGGAACCGACGGTGTTCTTGAGGTTGGAAACTTCCTGTGTCTTTGCGGTCTCGCCGAGGTAGCGAGACTTGGGGCCGAAACCAACCAGGGCGGGAGTTGCGCGGTTAGAGACTTCGTTTGTGATAACATCGACACCACGGTTTCTTGCGACAGCCTGTTGCGCAACGTGTCAATATGTGCTCGAGCGCCGGGCGAACGGGCACAAGGACTTACAATGACGGCATTTTGTGTGCCAAAGTCGAGACCGACGACACTGGGCGCAAAGGGTCAGTTGAAGCTGCGACATGTGGCGGCCAAGGGCGCAACTCACGACATGATGGATGTGTGGTGTGTAGTGATAAGAAAGAACTTTTGTAGGGGTCAAACAAGAGTCGTCTATACGGCGACAGGGGGGTATCTCAATCAAAGAAAAGGCGCTTGAATAGTCTGGAGAGATTGCAGAGCAGGAGCAGGTGGGATAGAGGGGCTCTCTCGGTAGCGCTGTCGTCGTTGGGACCCAAAACACGATTTTTTCGAATCTTCTCGGCGTTTCGAGACGCACGGTCTCCGAGTGACGTTGGCGCGCTTCGTCGAGAGTGTGACCTGGACCATGTATACCTTTTGGCGACAACATGGTGCATGTGAGTTAAACTGCTTCTTAGGACCGAAGAAACATAGTCTGTGTATCACCTGCGGAGCCTCAGTAGACTTTGGTCGCTTATACACCGGTCTTGCTGCTCTCAAGAGTGGCTGAGGAATCTAGCCAGGGTTTGGGCTCGAACAGCATATAGAGCACCACTCTGTTGGACACGAGCAAGCAGAGCGCAAAGATTTTGTATCGGTATCAGCCCTTATGTACAGCATGGGCCCATGTTCGTCTATCTAGAATCTGATGCGATGAATCTCTGGCATTGATCAACAAGAGTCGTCAGGAACATCTTCTTATTTGCCATCAACCTGCACCTTCGCAGCCCTGTCAGCAGAACCAGCCAACTTGTCCAAAGCTTCTCCATCCGCCCTCAATGTGACCCAATCTTCCATCTGCTCGGCTCCTAACATCTTGTAGAAGTCCAGAGATGGCTTGTTCCACTTCAAGCAACACCACTCTAGCCTCTTGCCACCAATCCTCTTGACTTCCTTTGCCAATGCTCCGATAAGTAGCTTTCCGTAACCCTTGTTGCGGTGTTCAGGGAACACGAACAAATCTTCGAGGTAGACTCCAGGTGCTGCCCACCAAGTAGAGTAGTTGTTGAAGTACAATCCCATGCCAGCCACTTCGTCGCTTGGCGTACGGATCAAGAGGACTTTGGCGTAGCCAGGGCCAGAGGGAGGTTCGCCTCTAGAAGGTGCGAAGCATAGAGTTGATGCTAGTGATTCCTCAGTTGCATGGCATGACGAGAGGGCCTTTTCGTAGTCGGCAAGTGCACGGATGAGGCTCAGGATATGGGGCACGTCTGTTGTACGTTTAGAACATGGGTGTATATGACAAGTAACGAGCACAACAGTATGTGCTACGATTGCCTGTATCCACGTTCGTGTTCTAACTCACCTTCTCGAACAGCGTGACTGATGGTAGGTTGGTTGGACATGGTTAAAACAGACGAGTTCCTGATCGCCAGGGATGTGTAGGATTTATCGAGTAGGGCCAAGTAACAAAGAATGCAGAGGGCTTTCAGGTCAATAGGTAGCAATGTTGTCGAGAGGGACGAACGCCCTGTCCATGACATCCAGACATAAATATTGACCATTCCCCCAGATTCTTGGCAGATGACGACCGTGGCAGATGCTTTTGAGGCTCACGATGAGTGTACTTTGCAAGAACATGCTCTTATGGTCAAGACTGTGGTCTGAAATATGGTTGTTCTTCTATATGAGACGTTTTTCGAATATAAGAGTTACAACCATCATCGTTCCCAGCCGCATTGATACGTCGTATGATACTCCAGAGCGGTAGAATACTAAGGATAGTAAGACTCTGTATGGTACTTTATGACCGTACACCGCTCCACCAAAGGACAACACTTGTTCTGTCTATCGGTTCATAGACTAGGGTCCAAATATAGACCGAGTGGATCTACTCAGTTGAATAAACTATCTAAGGTTGTTTCTCTGCAAAATTTCCTGTTACGTCTTGTCAGCAGTGGTTTCTTTGACAAGATCATGTGTGGTAATATATGGACGGCAAGCCAATGAGTCAGGTTGTCAGAGATGTGTTTATCGTCAAGGTTGTTCAGACAATGTAGATAAGTATTCGTAAGATCTGTTCATCATGCAATGGTTTTCCAATGGGGGAGGTAAGAGAGTGATACTAACCTCTGAAAGCGTAGATGGTGGCGCGTCACTGTTGAATGGCGACTACCACGACCTCAATGAGGGTGTGTTAAGACAACACAAGCATATGAAAGCCAAGCTCTGTTGTATAGGTGCTTGTCGAACACAAGGCTAGCGACGAGCAAGATTACTGACCACAGACAGATATACCTGGCAATGCCAGCTGTGCACGATCAAGTGAATCAGGTCTTGTCCAAAGCCAATTCATCAGTGGCATTCGCGATTTTCGCTTGGTTGAGAACATTGCAACCCCATTCAACTGACCACTTTTCGGACTTTGCATTCCATGACATTACAGGACACTGTGCAAAAACCGTGGCCCAGCATCTCCTCATCGAGCGTGGGGTGATCTTACGGGCATGGAAGGATTTTGTCACATTGTTGATAACAACGTCAGGTGAGTTGAGCTGCACAGGCCCGAGGGCGAGCTCGAGTGCAGAAGGAAAGCTGCTTCCTGAAGCAGGCTTGGGTCGACGTGAAGGTGGACCTTGGAACTTGATTGTTCCTAGAGCGAGATCACGCAAGCGTTCCCACTCGGCAACAGGAAGAGGTACAACTGTTCGCTCCAAGACATCGGCATACCAGTCCCGGACAATTTTGGTGATGCGCTTCTTGGGCAGGGGGTTCTCCCAGCTGTTCGTCTCGGGGATGTTCAGAGACCACGATCGGAGAAGAGGACGAACAATGTTGGGCGGAGAAGCCAGTTTCTGAGAGTCAAGGAGAGCGATGTGTTGGGGAGAAAGCTTGGGCAAGGTGTTGGGCTTGAGGTCAGCATCGGCAGGCGGCTTGTATTGCAAGTCACGCAAGATCTCGTGTCGTCTCTTGCCAATGCGAGCATAGGTCAGATGCAGGACTTTGAGCAGAGGTTTCAGCTCTCCTTGATTGGCGCGACGCAGCTCGGACAGGCCTTTCCGGGCATGGTCGAGCTGCTCACGTCTCCGTGTTTTCAAGACGTCGTCGGGTTTGTGTGCAGGCGTGTAGTCTCGGAAGCGGGCGACGGCATGGGTGGCTATATAGATGCGCGCTTGGTGGTCGGGGAGATAGGTGGCTTCGCGCAGGATTGCGCGCAGCAGATGTCGGGCCTCACTGCATTGTTGGTTGGTGAAGAGCGGCGGCATTGGTGTCGAGCTGCGGGCGGGCGCGACGCTGCCTGTCGCAGCAACATTGGCGGAGGCCGGGTGCCAAAAGGATCGACCCGGTGGACACAAGTCTTCGCCGAAAGCTGTGCATTGTGCATGGCGTCTTGGGCGAATTTCAAGCCCAAGCCAGCCGTCGCTCTCGATCAATTGCCTTGTACCTGCTTTGCGCCCACCCTCGCCATGCGTAAGAGGTTTCACGGTCTGAAGAAACCCGTATGTCTCTCGCCATCTGCCCCCTCGCGCACCCACTGACAGCGCGCAGAAAGTCCGAGCCGACTGGTCAAAATGGTCCCTGTATAACATCTCGCGCCTTCAGACCCCCTACGCCGCTTCAAAAACCTTCTTCCAGCAAAAATGGCTAGCAAAGTCCCTGACCCGTGCATACCACGGCGAGCAGATCCGTGAAGGAAAATGGACTCGCATGTTTGACCGTCGCCTCCCCGCCGTCGTTCCCATGGACTACAAACTCCTCGCCCGCACAGATGGCTCCGAGCAGGCTACTGGCCGTGGCTCTGGTCTCAGCATCAGAAAGAGAAAGGAAGACTCGGAGCAATCAGAAAGGCCAAAGCCTCCGCAAAGGACTCCATACATGCACATGACATACTTCCCAACCGAGCGCAGACTGGATACTGCTGTCTGGCGTGCTCTGTTTGCCAGCAGCGTCCGTCAGGCAAGACAATTCGTTGTTCACGGCTCTGTCAAGGTCAACGGAAAGAAGGTATTGGCACGCACCCAAGCTGGACACTTAGTTCGCAAGCTGACATGCATAGATGCAACATCCGGGCTACCTTCTCAATCCGGGCGACATGTTTTCAGTAGAACCCGAACGCGTTCTCTACGCTACTGGCGCACGCAAGCACAACAAGAACTCCCCGGACACACTGCAAGGCCGCGAAGAGCCCGACGAGGTCGAGCAGATTGTTGATGACGATGCCCAGGATGTTCATGACGAGTCTGAGAACAAGGACAACGAGGTCGGCTCAAAGGCATCTGCCAAAAGTACCAAGACAATTCCATCAGCCGACGAGGATCCCAAGGCTGCTCTCAAGTCGTTGCTTGCTCGTGCACAAGACATTACTAGAGACAGCAAGGAAGGCTTGTCTGGCAAGCGCAAGCAGGATCTACGCGCCTTTGCCAAGTCTGTCAAGCAAACCATGTCCCGTCTACGACCCTCGGGAATTGCTAAGCCTGGTACCGAGACCATCGACACATTGGAGGAGACGCTAAAGGCCATCGCTGCCAAGGTGCCCGTCGAGGGTGCACCGGCAGAGGCTGCCCTGCCCGACCAGCAACAGAAACCGGTCAAGAGAGAAGATGCGTTCCGCGCACGCAAAGACGCCGAGCTACTACACGCCGCGCTTGCGCGTGCAAGCGAGAACCCGATTGATGCATCAAAGCCTTATGCTACACCATGGAGACCGCGTGAGTTTATGAGTGCATTTGCATTCATTCCGCGGTACTTGGAGGTCAACCAGAAGATTTGCAGCGCCGTCTACCTCCGACACCCCGTCGCTCGACCTGGCTTGGCTGAAGTACCCACACCATTCGCCAACGAGACAATGGCTCTGGCATTCAACTGGTACCTCCGCAGACGTTGAACGACTTGGATGTGGTGTCTTTCAGCTTGTACATGTTCAAAATCGATTGGGGGCGGCGTTATATGCACATCTATGTACTATAGTAAACGGAATGGGACAGGGCCCAAAAATGAGATGAGCCAATTGGCCTACTTTTCTGATATACAGTGGATACCCAACGTGCTGTCTCAAAGAAGCTGTAGAGATGCCCCTGAAAATCTGCAAGACATCGATCGATCAGGGCAACCAGAGTAGAATACAGTAACACCTCGTTATAGCAATGATCCGTGCAACGATATCCTCGTTATAGCGATTTTTTTTCGCGCCTGATCAAATTCCTCATATAATT
>JALPCE010000402.1:0-17482 GCA_026538705.1 Aureobasidium sp. GC_Fusr_1 | reverse complement strand
TATTAAGATGGAAAGACGACTAGGAGCTAAGCTCTAATGTTAAGTAAGAAGGTAGAAGATAGGATAGTTAATAAATGGAAAGGGAGTAGTTAAGACGCGTCGAAAAGGACGCGTAAGACTTCGCGTAAGCTAACGATGAACTAGCTAGTCGGAGCTCGCGATCTTATCTCTAAGATAAGATCTAGCTAATTAGAGAGCTCATTTAGGTTACTAATTAGAAAGGGCGTTATAGCAAGTTTTTCGCGTAGGATTGCTATGCCTAAGCATAGCACGCTCTAAGCTAAGGCTTACTATCATTAACCGTAGTAACACTAGCTATACTAAGTGGTGGAATGGTAGAATATTCCACTTAAATTGACGATTCTATTCCATGCTAACTAGGTGGAATATTCTACCTTAAATCAGTGGAATATTCCAATATTCCACTTATTCCATGCCATTTAACGTCCGCACTGCGAATGATATCGTCGTCGGCTTCGGAAGATCGAGCCCCGACACTAACCCGATCTAGCTTGGCTTGGCAGCGACTCAAACTCCTCCCAGGTCACCGACCCAACAACACGTACTTCGACCAACAACCTCAACACTCAAGCATCTTATCAGGAGTTTTCTTGTTTCGCGTCATAATTTTGCAACTTACATACTCACAACATGGCCCCTCAGGATAAAGCGGCCGCTGGTTCAGCCGGTGCAAATGGAGCCGTCAAGAAGAAGCGCGTCGTTACTACTGCTGCAGACAGAGAAAGGCTCAAGCTCAGGGCCGAGGAAGTCAGGTGGAATGCAGCAAGAACTCCTGAAGCAAAAGCCTGGATCAACTCTACCAGATTGTTGAAAGAGTTCCTCACCAACGGAGAAGATGTCTTGGCTCTCAAAGCTGGTCCAGCAACAAGACGTGACCTTTGGGCCAAGGCCGATGCCATGGGTTTGCACGTTGAAATGTTCGATACGCAAGTACGCAAGGATGCGCCACCAGAGAGCTGGCTTGTACTCGGTCGAGTTGCTTCGAGGATGGCGGTTGCTGGCAAAGTTCGAGACATCCAGCGTCAAGCTAAAAGACAGCTTCAAGAAGCCGAGGAGGCTGGAAATGAAGACGAAGCTGATGCTGGAGCCGACGAGCCCAAGAATCCAGCCGACTTGATCGATCCTTCTCTTCGCGAACAAAGAGCTCCTGTGGCTCAGATGATGCTTCCGGGTGCTCAGCAAGCAAAGGACATTCGTCAGCAATTGCCTTCCATCGACCATACTTCAAAGACAACCGGCAACAACAAGACTACACAGATGAGTCTACCGAATGAGGACATCGAGGCTGCAAAGCAACTCAGTGATCTCAAAAGTCAATCTGTACCCGCAAGGCCAGTCTTTCGTAAAGACCCATTAGAGGCTGCTCCAGACGCTAGCGCCCTGCCTCAAGAGACAACCGAACAACAGCCTGCTACTGAGGACACTACCGAGAACGATCGAATCGCCAGCTGGGTATCACAGCAAGCCCAATCAGCCCAAACAGAGAAGGACATCGTAGACCCAACAGGAACCTGGAAACTCACCTGCGAAGCCATCGCCGAACAACTTGGCGAAACAGCATTGTCATCCGATCTAAACCTAACAATCCATCTCGAGCCAACTCGACCCCAAAGTGACAACGACACCGACGACGAAAATTCGGCCACAATCTCCGACGACGACGTCCCCGAATCCGAACTCACAGAAGCCCAAAAAGCACGCCTTGGAACTTACCAACTCTGGGCTACCTTCAACATGGGTCTCTTCCATGGCATCATCCGCTTCATGTCCCCGACAACCCTCAGAACAACTCCTACCCAACGCTCCTCTTTCGATCTCCTTCCCTCACAACTGCCTTCACCTGAAAACCGCACTTTCCAATACAAATGGCGTGGTCGCGAGACTTCAGATTCGGTGATTGCAGTCGAGGCCGAGGATGCAACTCAGTTTATCAGATTCGAGGAAGATGGTGTTAAGCTGACTGGCGTGTTTGAGTGCGAATATCTGGGCGAGACTGGATTCGAGGGGCAGAAAATTGGCAAGGCAGAAGTTACGAAGGAGCATCTTGGTAAGGCGTGGAGCCAGCTTAGCCCTCAGGCTCATGAGATGGAAGATCAGAGAAAGGCAATGTTGCCATGATGAGTGGCTGTGGTTGGGACTGGTGGCGTTTAGTAATGCATAGATTTGCTTGATCTCGCTGTTGTTTCATTTTTCCTATCCTAGCGACACGGACAAGCAACGACGAACCTCCGGTCACAGTCCCGGGATTCTTCTCTCCTACACCAACACTCTCGCGAGATAAGAACTGCTTCTTCCGTGCTGTGATTCCGGGACTTCAACGTTAGACATAAGAGCTCAGCCGTATTCTTCATAGTCCTTCACAGTCATGAAGCACAACTCTTCTCCAACATCAGATCTCGCGGAGTCTCGAAATACCTTGCGCAGTAGTACAAGTCTTGCGTCCTCTTTCAACGAATATCTCTGCGCAGGACCTTGTCATACTTTTATAAGAGTGAGTTTTTGGATACGCATCATCTTGTAATGTGGATACTAGACGCGATCGCCTAGTAGCGCATATGTTTCCTAGTATTCAGGGGCGTATTTGGCGCGAGCCTGAGCCTGGTTCCTCATCGACTTGCTGGATGAGCTAACCGTTGGATACTCTTGCGATGTGAGAATTTGATTTCTTTTCGTGTTGTGATTGCGAAGATTGCGAAGATTGCGGGTGTCAATGAACCTAACTCCGTATTGCAGAATACTTTGCTCCTCCAAGTCTAGTAAATGTGCATTGTAGTGTGACAGAAAGACGAAACTATACGGTTTTTTTGAGACACGAAGGAGTTTACATCGAACTGTTACATGTACATAACCCTCACTCATTATCTCGTACATGACAACTCAACAATGAAAGAAACGATCATCGTGCGTAACCTCGGACTCATTATATGAAAGATCGCACTCGTGCGATGAGGTCGAATGTTCCTGCCGTTCGAAGCCTGGGCCGCTTCGTCGGATACCTCGAGCTCCCGAGAAAGATGGAGTGCAGTGGCCGATAAGTTGTCGTATCGGACTGTTACATTGCGGACGTGTTTCCTTCTCTCTCTCAGAACCAATGTTGATCAGGAAGCGCTTCATGTTGCTCTTTTTTGTACACTGTAGAGTGGGGTTTATAGTAAAACTCGAACTTGGGAACTCTTCACTCCTCTCATAATGGCATAGTTGAAAACAATCAACTATAAAAGTGCACAAATGATATCGAACGGGAAATGTGACCAGAGAGAGTCGATACAAAGGTCGACTTTCTCAGGTCTACGAGGGAGCAAAAAGGAAAAAGATAATGATACCGTGCGAATTTTGTTATGAAATGGAAAAAGCCCTCTCATTGGCAGCACAAGCACGGTATCATTATAGAGCCATGAGCGGGACTTGAAACCGCGACCTCCTGGGAAATGCCAAGGGCTTCCCAGGTATGCTCCCAACTGCACCACCATGGCTTACTTACTGGGGCAACAAAATCTCTCGAATATAAGGGATGAGGGCAAAGGGTGGTGACGGCGAGGTTAGTGGCGAGAAAGCGCGGTCAGATGAGGTGGTTTGGATGATTGGTTGGCTTTGGGACCGTCGGGAACCGGGACGAGGTCGGGGAGTGTAGGGAAGCAAAAGCAGTAGTTGACGACAGAGCTTCCACCTTGGAACTCAAGCTTGACTGCAATGTCGTAACATCGCGACATTCATGCATCCAGTCTTGTCGTAGGCCTGCAAGGCTGTATCCAGTTGTCCAGTTTGTGATCCCAGGTCTATTGACATCCGTGTAGCATTGACTGTTGTTCACCGTGATGAGAAGTCACATCCAAGCATGAGTCCATGTCTGCCAGCCACAATACAGAGCTTCTTGCTAATACGTTGAAGAACATCTTCATCAACGACAAAAGCATCTCGAGACCACGACCTGAATATCGAACCATGACTGGGCCCGCGAACAAAACAGGCTTGGAAAAACGAGGACACCCAGTGTGGCCAAAGGCGAGTATCAGTTTGATCGTGGACACATTCTTGTAGCTTAGCAGAATCTAAGATGGTCTCTGTTGTGCCTTCTTCGCGTCCGCGTGTGAGGTGTTGTCACGGATATGCGCAAAAGAGTCCTCGGGGTGAATCGATCCATCGTGACATGACCGGAATCATCAGTGTACCGGTAGTCGCGTCAAGGAAAACATGGTGTCGAGTTCTTGCAATATCTTCAATTGCTTCTCCAACTTCAATTGAAGTCAAAAGATTATTCAAGAAGTGCCGTTGTCGATGCCAAGCCACAAAGAGGCTTTCAGATTCACATGCCAGAAAGCGATACGTCATGCAAAAATGCGATCACGGATTGGGCGTGATATCAGCAGGCTGGAAGATGAATGCTTGTTCCTCTGAGAAGAAGCAGGGCGGCATCTCGGCCGGACACTGAGGGGGACAGCTGACCTGAGGCCGCTTTTTCTGGTGCAGCAGATATAGATCAGTCGATCAGGGTCGTGTTCAAAATAGCTCTTTGTTTTCTATTCATAACACCAGCATTTATTTCGTTGAATAACCTAAGACACTCCCTACGACCTTCACATATATCCACAGCTATGGACGAACAAGTAGACAGACTGGTCAAGAAGACATGGGCCAAGTTTCAGCAAGTGCCCAGGTCCAAGCGATTGATGATTGCCGTATCTGGTATCCCAGGTTCAGGTAAGACAAGGACTCCATGTCATGTTGCACAAGGCTGACAACTCGCCAGGCAAAACAACTCTCGCTTCCGTCGTCGCAAATCGAGTGAATGATCTTCACCATGAACAATTCCCTGCGCTGGCACAAAACGACGAACCCGCTGCTTTTGTCCCAATGGACGGCTACCACTTGTCGCGAGCACAGCTAGATGTCATGCCCGACCCAACCACTGCCCATGCAAGACGAGGCGCCGCATTCACCTTTGATGCAGGTTCCTTTCTGGAGCTGGTCAAGAAGCTCCGCAAGCCCATCACGCCAGAAACAAAGACGTTGTATGCGCCATCTTTTGACCATGCTCAGAAGGACCCCGTCAATGACGATATCCCCATCCACCCAGAAGCTCGTATTCTGATCTTTGAGGGCAACTATTTGAGTCTGGGCTCGGGCGCACCAGAGTGGAAGGAGGCAGCGGAGCTCATGGATGAGCTGTGGTTCGTCGAGGTCGAGGAAGACGTAGCAAGAGAGCGATTGGTGAAGCGTCACATCGAGGCCGGCATCGCCAAAGACGAGGAGGAAGCGCGCAAGAGAGCCGACGAGAACGATCTCGTCAATGGCCGCGAGATTGTACAAAACAGACTGAGCGTGCACGAGGTCATCAAGTCAAAGCACGACGGCAGCTGGAAGCCAGAGAATCAAGGCATAGATGCTTCCGACGTGAGCAGAGAGGCATAGACCACTCTTGTAACAAGATTGATGGCATGATGCATTCATGATCTAGACAGGCTTAGAATTACAAGTTAGATGAGCAACCAAGTGTGGCTTAACGTTCTCTCGCTTTCTGTCACCTGCTGTTTGTGTTTCCATGTTTTGGCGACGTTTTGAAGCATCACGATCTCGCGCAAGTGCTTGTGGGTAATGACGCCCGGCTGTGGAGAAGCTTGCGAAATGTCCCGCATTGCCCTCGGCTTGGAGGAACACGCTCGCGTGCTGTCGGACTCTGATGACAGAAACCTTGTACCATGTTGATGCAGGCTCTCGTACTGCATTGCCCAACTCGATCGTACTCGGTTGGTCTAGCAACTCGGCACAAAGGGTGCTTGTGGGAGTTGGAGTTGCAGGGCGTCAACAACGCGGTCGTGGAGAAAGCGGGACAAGGTTGGCCATAGCTTCCGATTCCAGCCACAAAACAATGACGCTTGCGTGAGGGTACGTCACAGCTGGCAGGAGCGAGGCGTAGCACGACTTGCATTTAACCTCGTCTCCTGCGCTCTTTCCGTCCATCTCTCCCATATCCATTTCCAAACCCATCAAATCTTCCACTCTTCACCCCAAAACATACACACATCCATCACAATGGCCACTCTCTCCTGTAAGTCGCTACTGATCGTCTCCCGCTGCAGCTGTCCGCACCTTCTGGAGCTCCTTTGAGCCGAGGATGCGCACAGCTCAGGGGAAGAGATTGACAAACACCACAAAGCAGTCACTGACTCTTCACTCCTGCAGACCTCCCTCCTGTTAAGCCTTCGGCCATCGCTGTCGGCACTGCCTTCAACCACCTCGCCTCGCTCGCCATCCTCGGCCCCGTCTTCGGCGACACCTACCGCCAGGCCCAGGCCGCCAACTCCAAGGAGGAGTTCTTCAAGTCCAAGGAGACTGCTTCGGCCGCCGCTGCCTGGGGTACTTCCCTTGCCGGCTCTGCCCTCCAGTCCTACGGTGTCGGTGCTCTGCTTAACGCCACCGGTACCCTCTCCTACAAGGGCGCTGCCTACCTCGGTGGCCTGATCTTCGCTGCCTCTTCCGCTCCTTCCGTAAGTTTTGATATTACAAGATTTGATACTACGAACACGCTCTAACAAGTCTCCAGTTCATTGCCCAGATCTTCACCGAGAAGCGCCCTCTTGACACCGTCGCCGTCGGTGCTCTTGCCCGCGTCTTCGAGACTGTCGGTCTCTCCATGTTCCTCACCTACTGGGGCACCCGCACCAACCCCTTCTCATAAGTCAATCGCTTAGAGAGAGGTTGAGTGTTATTTGTTTCATGCCATGACGATTAAGGATGACTTTTAATCAATCCACGGGCGTTTTACCAGAGAACAATTGCCCTGATGTACCATTAGCATAGTTCGAAATCAGAACTCTACTACGACTTCATATCTTTGTCTCTTTTCAATCATCAACGTGATCGCGTGCTGCCTTTTTTCATACAGTGCCATGATGTATAAGATATTCCGAACAGTGGACGGTACGAAGGAAGCTCACATGTCATTTGGAACTCAAACAAAAACACCTCTTGATCCTTGAAACCACCGTGTCACCTAGTCTGACATTGCTATTGCTTTGGTTATGTGCTGCGACGATGGCTGGATGGAGTCGCCGAGTACATTGATGGTCCGTCTCGAAGCCCCGCCATTTTTCTTTTAATATTTTTTTTCTCTCAACCACCAACTTTTTTCTTCGATCCTCGTTTCAGCGACAAACCACCACTCGCAACATAGCGCCTCTCACCCAACCATGTCCGCCGAAACCAACCCTTTCCTCGCTCTCGACGTCTCGAGCGACAACTACGCGACAACAGCCGCACACGACCAACAAGCCGGCGCCGACGCGACCCTCGCAGCCGTCGAAGCAGAAGACGACAGCGATGCCGAGAGAGAAAAGGCCGGAGCCGCACGCGCCGCCCGAACACGATACACCGAAGACGATTTCCTAGCGCAAAAAGCGAGTTATACGGCTAGGATTGATGAGGGCAGTGTAAGTGTTTTGTGTGTCTGTGGAAAGAGTATGGGATGTTTGGCTGATGATGTGTGTGTGTGTGGTAGATCTGGAAACAGTTGCTGGACTTTGAACCACCGTTTCAACCTTCTGAGGCTTTTGTTTCTACTGTGGGTGCTGGATCTGTTGATTCGACTGCTTCTGGTTCGACGTCCGATGGACACTCTGATGAAGGAAAAACGAAACTGGACAAGAAGCATCATCAAACCATCCAGGCCGCTGTCTCTGAACTCTACTTCTTGGAGAAATATGCTGCAGTGCAAGAGATTATTACTTGGGCCAAGGACAACTTTGAAAAAGACAAGAAGTGGGATGCGCAGGTCAAGAAGTGGGAGGCCAAGGTTGAGGCTAAGATGCAAGCTGCTTGAAAGATGAAAGAGATGGGAAGCACAAATGATGAGGACCGCCCCAGTCTGAGGGCGAGCAACACACATGGTCGACGACTCACATGCGCTGGTCCTCTTGTTCCGCGCCCATCACGACAGAGAACGAGATCTTCACATGGAGTTCAAGGCACCTTGGAATTTACACAAACGTCCACAATGCACTCGTCAAACGAAACATGGAAATGGTCCGGTCAAAGATGTCTTTCGAGATCGAGATACCCAAAGCCGACACCCTTTTTACGGGCAGTCACGCCGACGCATTCCGCTATGACTGGGTCGTCAGCGCCCTTTTCAGCACACTCGTTCCATCGGATGCTACTCGACGACTATCACCCAGATCGTGTAATGCGCCCAAAGTCAGAGCGAACCTGTCTGCTCGTGGTCTTACGGGAGTCCTGTATAATGAGCAGGGAGCGAAGATCGAATGGAGATTTTTGTGGACCGAATATGGATACACGATTTTCACACGAGTATTGTCACCAACCTTCTTCGTGGTGTCAGAAGGTCATCGAGAGAGTTTGTATATACAATTTGGAAGCACAAGGGGCGGTACTGGTGTAAATTCAGCTACTTGAGTTGCTGCTCCGAGGGCCTTAGATGGATTCAAGAAGATTGTAGGTGCAACTCCTGCTCGCTGAAATTGATTGTTTCTCTTTTGCTTTGCGGTGTAACCTTGCGTCTTGTGTTTGTTTTTATGCAGCAATCTGTACAACCGCTGCGGTTCATGTTCTAGGTATACTAAACCCTGCTTTCCTTCTCGATTCTCGAGGCTGAAGCTTACGTCTCTGTGCATGCAGTCTGACTGCATGAGGCTGCATGCATGAATCCTCGATTGGGTGAGCATCAACTATCACCACTGCTCAAGTAACACTGCTGTCCAGGCTTGACATCCTTCTTATCATCCACCCTCAAAAACAATACCTTCTGATATGTCGAGAATTCTGCAAGCTATTGTGGTGCTGACTCTGATTGCAGATGGTCATGGCTCGCCCTTCGGCCATTCTGCTCCACATGCCATCGTTTGTAATGGCACCGAACAGCTAAGGCTGATCTACGATTATGTTATCGTTGGCGGCGGTACGAGTGGTCTCGTTGTTGCAAATCGCTTGACCGAGAATTCACACATCAGTGTTCTGGTGATCGAACGTGGCTACCTGTTGGTCCGCCTTCCTCGAGTCCTTGATTAATAGTACTAATGCTTAGATAATGATGGCCAAGAAAACGGAACTACAGTGCCAGGTCTCGCAGTCCCAGGCAAGTATCTCAACACAGACACCAGTATCCCTCAACCTGGTCTCAACAACCGCACTGCCCCTTTATACACTGGCGATGTGGTTGGTGGAGGAACAGTAGTGAATGGCATGTTTTTTGCTCGTGGAGCAAGAGCTGACTACGACGCCTGGGAACAACTGGGTAATCCTGGATGGGGATGGGATGGGCTGTTGCCTTATTTCAAAAAGGTCTACCTTTCTCAATATCGAAATGGAATGATGGAGAGCTAATGTTCAGAACAGAGTGAGACGTTCACGCCACCGATTGAGGAGATCTAGCATATGTTTCCTGAAGTAATCTCATCTGATCTCGAGCCTCACGGTGTTGATGGCCCCGTGGGATCGAGTTTCTCAAACTATCAGTATCCAGTCATCGGTAAGCTACTCTCCATTTTTGTTTTGTTGAGAGAACAACCTGACATCTTCTTTTCTCGTCCAGAAAACTTTTTTGCTGGTTGGAACAGTATCGGTGTTGTCATTAACCCTCAACCAAACAACGGAGAGGCTACTGGTGCTTTTTACAGTACCATCTCGGCATATGTGAAGAATCAGTCTAGAGCACATGCTTCGAATGCTTACTATCGTCCTATCGCCAATGCGAGAAGGAACTTGCATCTGCTTACTGGGCATACTGTTTCCAGGATCAACTTCGACGATGATTTGAGAGCGGTCTCTGTTGATGTGAGTGTTGATTTCTAGGTTGCTTGTAAGTTGTGTGACTGATGTTTGTGACTAGTTTGTGTCCAGGGCTACTAACGAGACCAGTACGGTCAGAGCGGGCTGTGAGATTATCATGGCAGCAGGCGCCGCCCGTACTCCTCAGATCCTTCAGCTTTCTGGTATTGGGCCTGAGCCGCTGTTATCGAGTCTTGGGCTCGAGACTGTCGTGGATCTACCAGGCATGGGAAGCAACTTCCATGATCAGCCTACACTGTATATGCAATTCAGCTGTGAGTCATGTCGAGATTGCGGATGACGGATCAAAACTGATGACGAAAAAGACGGTAGTTGTACCTTCCCGAGCCCGGACTGGATCTTCTCGAACGCGAGCAGGGCTTCTGAGCAACTAGAGCTCTACTACAAGAACCGCACAGGTAAGTAGTGCAGCCTGGCACTTTTGTATCAGTAGTTGACTTACAGTCGCAGAGCATCCTTCGTCGTCGACGGCGATGATGAAGAGGGAGTTGGGTGGTGTTGTGGATGATGAATTGAGGGTATATGGTACGAAAGGGTTGAGGATAGTTGATTCGGGTGTTTTTCCCATGGTTGTGGCTGGACAAGGCAGTAGTAGTGTTTATGCTGTTGCTGAAAAGGTGAGTCGTTTCTGACAATGTCGAACGGAGACACGATGGCTGACTCTCAGTTTAGGCAGCCGACATCATCATGGCGGCTTGGGTGTAACTTTAAATGCATCCAGAGAGGTGCCTACAGTAAACATGCTAGATGATCATGTTCAAGATCTAAACTGACTGTCGCTCCTGTATGACGAGTTTGGATCTGTAGAGAGCTTATGTGCCGCATCGTATGATATGTTTGATATCTCTATTGAAGAGCATGCACTTGGTTGTCATGCATGATGTTCAGCTCAGACGAGAGATGTTCGATGCCGAGACCACGATTTTCTTGTAAGCATGGACATCCATGCCGTCCATCTGTGAATGAAGGACCAGATAGGCGACAGATGAGGAAGATGGCGCAGTACAAGAAACCTTACGACACTGTCGCTCCATTTGACAACGTGCAAGATGCCCCTCCAGACACACGCATCAAGCCAGACGCAAGATCGATGTCAGCGAGAATGATTTCGTGAAACGCAAGACTCGCCAAAGTTGCAATAATTCACCAAAATGGTCGATGTTGACAACAAAAAGCCTCTGACGTTTGCCGATCGAATGACGAGGCCAAGCAAAAGCACAGCCACAAATCTCCCTGGTTTCACAACCCACCCAGCCTCACGATCAACACAGGAAAGCAAGGTCTTTTGCTGAAGAGATAAAAGCTGGTGGATCCCGACCTTTATATATCACCTACCTCTGTCGCAATCAACTCTCATCAGCTTTATCAATCTTCTGCCTCCATCGAAAACGACAACGGTCAAAGCAATCACTTGACCATAAACCCTGTAACATTTAAAGCAGACCATCAAGCAAACCTTAAAACTTCACACTCAAGATGCCTTTCATGTGGACCAAGGGCTGGGGCGGCAAGCACGCTGGTACGCTCGCCATCTTCTGACATTTCCCATCGACCATTCCACTGACTCTTCATGTCTAGGCGGTGGTGTTATTGTCGACAAGCATGGCCCTCGTCGCGCTCCCTTCCGCTTCTCTTTCGGCAAATTGAACTGCTTCCGCTGAACACTTCGCCAACACGCTTTTGAACGAGCGACACACTTCTCCAGCTCTGAGCACCAGTGGCAGATGTATCTGCATGCTAGGCTGAGCATTGCATGACCTCTTACGACCGATTACGATATGACCTGAAAGCGCAATGGATTGGGACTGGGAGGACAAGACGAGATACCCCTTCTGATCAACACATTAATGAAACGTTTGCGACATGTTTTGTTCTGATGATTCTCTGTGATCTGTAATGTTTGGCTTGCTGTCTATTTCTTTTGAGATTCTTTCGTTTGTGAATCACATCCATGTCCCTGGTTGATGTTATTCTTGAGTCGTGATACCACAAGCATTGCCCGGGGTTCAGTTTTAATGATATACACCCAAACTCGTGGAAATTGCTACAACTCGAACAAACGCACGACCTATGAATCCGACTAATTCCTCATTGGTTACTTCCGTTGCATTGTAGTTCCATGCCGCTCGTCGAAAGAGAGATATATCTATTGAGCAACAGGGTCATACCCCGTACAAGATCCCGAGCATGGACCACCTCGGTCATTCTTAACGCGTCGCTCGTCGAGAACCTGTCGTTAACGACCACAAAGATCCATCACCACCGTCGCGGACGTGTTTGCTTCATATCCACGTCTACACTCTCGGTCGCCTACACAAGATCTTATCTTCCCGTGAGTTCTGATCACTCCTTGTCCATTTCCTGCAATGTCTGTCACAGAGCAATGGCTTTTTGGGAAAATCACGCGCTCAGCTTCCATCTGCATGGTCGACTGGCCTTCGGATGAAAGCTATGATGGATAAAACTCTTGCACTTCACGATGATTCAATGTACATGCATGGCAAGTAACCTCAGCTCACCGTGTTCAAAGATAAGAAACCTGAAACCCCGAAACCGTCGACGATCCCCATCAATATCTTGCAGTAGCATACAATACACACCCGGAAAAAAAAGAAATGCCACGACCAGAAGGATACGCCTCGATGCAATTCGACCAAGTCGAAAGCTCGGGAAAACAAGTCATTGTCCAGTGCAGACACTGCAAGACCAAACGCCTTGCTCGCAGTGTTGCTAGCCGCAAAGTAAAGCATCTACAACAATGTTCTGATTTCCATCGCTATCTGGCTGAGCTCGCTGCAACGAACAACGAAGAATTGAATGATGTGCCCGAGGAACTCTTACATGGACCCCAGCGAAGGACGGTCAGTTACGGGGCAGGTGCTGCAAGCGGCAATGGTGGCCATGTGCAGCAAGAAACGCCCGTCAGGAGACAATTCGACATGTCGTTGCCTACATTGCTGGATGGGCTTGGCAATGGAAGACAGCAATCACCATCTACACCACTAGACGACATACGCGACTGGAACAGTGGGCTCGAACCCGATACCCCCATGAACGATGCCACGACCTCTGAACCCACCACCGCACCAGTAACGGCACCACAGTTACCACGATCGCGTCCCCAGGCCCATGTTTCTTCTCACCCCGATTCTGTTCCCGAACGAGCAATGGCATTTGCTCATCGAGCCGCACAGCGAAGAAAGGAGAAGTTGGACAATCTTCTCACGCGAGCAATCTATCAAGGAAGTCTGCCGTTCAATATCAATGACGCGGCTAAACATCCTGCCATGGCTGAGTTTTTCAAATTGGTCGACTATGTGCCGCCAAACAGGCACAAGATTGCTGATGATGTGTATGATCATACTCATGATCAGAGTGATGAGATTGTCACGTATACTTCATAGTCCGTCATGCCGGCAGGGTAGCACTGAACAGTGCAAAAAGAGCTCCTAAATCAGGCACTCGTCCAAACAAGTCCTGAGGTCCGCGTCTGTTTACTCCTCCTGTCCCATTAGCAGAAGATAGATCATACTGCTACTCCTTCACAGTGCGACTGCTCGACCTTTCAAGCGGTGAGTGATGACAACAGGAGGTCGATGCAACAGCGTTGGCTACTTGCGTTTCCATATGTTTTCCAGTCTGCTTCTCTGGCTTGATTTGATGTAGCTTAGTGCTCTTGTGCAGACGAAGAAAAGAAGCTTGGTCGTGGAACACGACAGACAAAAAGGCCAATTGAGCAATGAGAAAGTATTCAGAAAAGTGGTAAAGATATTCATTCGATCTATCGGAAAGCAAGAAAAACGCCATGATCGAAAACCCAAGAAAAATTCATTAATCATTAAGCATTGTTTCCATGCGGAATGTCGTAAAGTTGTTTTGCCCTTTTTCCTGTGCCCAAGCCATGCTCGATCCAAAGATCCAAAATGCAAGCAAAGAGATGAGAATGCTTTGTGGAAAGATGCCAGGAGACTGATGAAAAAGATCGCTCAATCAAGCAGAGAAAAAGGTCAAAAAGAAAGGACAGTAGGGTATCAAAAGACCAGAAATAAGTCAAAAGGCGCTCAAGCAACAACCTTGACAGGCTTCTTCTTGGTAGCGGTCGACTTTGCGCTCGAGTTTGCGGTTGCGGAAGCGGCTTTGGGGCAGTAGATGTTTCCAGCAGTGGCGTTGACGTAGCGGCCTTGCTCGGCAGCGACAAAGTCGAGTGGTGTCAAGGTTTTGTTGAACATGAAGCAGCCGACCTCCAGTTCCCCACCAGGCAGACCCAGCCAGCCCTTGGGTAGAGGTGCGCTGTAGGCCATGAAGGCAGATACACAGCCGCTCAAGCCATTGCACTGTTGGATGCAGTTTGACCAGCGGGCCTCCTTGGACATGAAGTCGGGTTGGGGGATGTACCAGGAGTAGATTTGAGAGGAAGAGAAGACGGTTGAAGGGAGGTAGCCGGAGATGCTGGCGTTGCCTGGGTGGAGCGAGGCGTGGGGTAGAGGGTTCATGAGCGTGCAGTTCTCAGCCAGAGGCACGATGGCGGGTGCTCCAGCGCGGCGTTCGAGCTCGATTGGCGAGGCAGCTGCGAGGAGAGGCAGAGCAACGGCGGTGAAGACGGTGGAGAAGAGCATGTTGAAGGTGGTTGTTGTTGTTGATGGTAAGTACCAAGGTTTGGTCGAGTGCTGTTGATGGTATATGATCTGGTATGGCAAGTCGATATGAGATTGAATTGATCGATGCTCAGATGGTGTTGGCGTGAATTGATAAAGTCGCGATTGATAGGAAGCAAAAAAGGACTCAAAGGTGGGCATGGCCATGTTCTTAAATACAGGAATTGACTCGCACGGCGGACGGCACCCGCTGCACGTCATTGCTATTCTCGGTAGCAGTTGGTAAAAGTTGCCGCTTGCATGCATCAAAAGCCCAGATGGAAGCGGACGAAGCGGACGCACAAGGCAGGGGCTGAGTCTCCACCAATGCCGCAACTCGGGACCTTGCTCTCATCCTGCTTCTTACGCGACCTGCATGCATGTCCCGTCGCATATCGACCATTCAATGCCACCAGGCCTGCCTTCTGTTCTTTGCTGCTCATCACTTGGCTGTTTTTCCATCATCGCCCTGTACGACCACAGTCTATCGCAACTTTGAAACAAAGCCTCAATTGACTTTGCTCAACGGGCTTGTTTGAACCATGGATAGACGTCGACTGTTTCTCGCGTCGTAAGGGCAAGAGTGGTCCGTGGCAGTCGCGTGCACCTCTGCTTTGCAGTTCTACGCGTGAGGTGGGCCTTAGATTTTTTCTCTCTTCACGCGCGACCTTCACTAAAAATACTACTACTGTAACTTGGATTCGATAGTCTTGTGCCACCAAGCACGGGGAGCAGCAGCATGGCTTTGTGGCATTTTCCTCTCGCACTCGTCTTGTTCTTGAACTGCTCTCGTGCAAGGCGACAGTGAGATTGGCGGCCTGTGAAATACAGATCGCTGTTCTTCGACGGGTTCAACGACGGTTGCTCCAGGACGCCTCTTGTCTCATCTGTCTACGCAAGAACGTTGGCGGGTCGCGGCAGGAACGTCACTTCTCTGGACGATAGCCGGCAGCGGTCGCAGGTCATGAGCATGTCTTGAGTTTCGTTGATGTGGTTCCGTTAAAGCCGGCAGCTCATTGCACAAGCAAGACAGTGCCGAGCGAGGGAAGCGGTGTGCACAAGTCTTGCACGAGGCCATGGTAGTATCGGAAGACGTGCTATCTCTGGACAAGATTTGGAAAAAGTGCTACGCTGACACGACGAGACGTGTTGATGGCTGGAAAATGCCTGGAAAGATGCATGTCGTGTTGCATGGGCAGCCCTCTGTTCGGCATGGACCGTCCCACACTGACGGCTTCCCCGCCGAAGACCAAGATGGCTATCCGACCAAGCATCGTCTCTTGTTGCATCTGAGCGTGTGTTTGACAAGCCGAGGGCTTCGATTGAGGTACAGTACATCTGAGGCACGATCATGTCCAACCTACCACGAAACACCATCTCTGCACTCGTTATTCGAGGATGCTGTCGGAACCGCGGGTTGCGTCATAACAACTCATGGCGGGGTCCACTGCCGACGGCATCCTCGACGAGGAGGGTAACCACATCTTCACCGCTACCTTCTACATTCTCTTCCTCGGCATATCTCAACACCTTGCAGCAAGTCAGACACAAATCCAACATGACCGAATCATCGCAGTCCCCACTCTCCGGCCTCTGGAAGCCGACTCATCTCAAGCACCTCTTCTACGGCCCCGACTGCGTGTCCAACCATCTGCTCGAATGCCTTCCGAACGAGAAGTCCAAAGCCTTCATCATCACCGGCTCCTCGCTCGCAAACAAGACTTCGCTCATCAAGTCTGTCGAATCGCAATTGGGATCGCGCCACGCCGGCACCTTCTCCAACATCAAGCAACACGCTCCAGTAGCCGAGCTGGACAAAGCAACAGACGCTGTCCGCGAGGACAACAGCATCGACACCATCATCAGCATCGGCGGTGGCTCCCCCATCGACAGCGCAAAAGCAATTTCCTACCGCCTGAATGAGAAGTCTGGCCGCTTCCTCCATCACATCGCCATTCCCACCACCTTGTCTGCAGCAGAATGCACATTCAACGCTGGATACACAGAGAAGAATGGACAAAAGACCGGTGTCGCACATGCAGAGTGTGCCCCTCACGCTATCCTCTACGACTCCAAGTTTGCTCTCGAGACACCTGAGAAGCTATGGATGAGTACTGGACTGCGCGCGCTGGACCATGCAGTAGAACTACTCTACCATCCCACCAGCACAGAAGTCCCTTGTCGTCAACTGACATTGGTCGCTGCCCACGACCTCTTCACCTACCTCCCCAAGTACAAGGCCAACCCCAAAGACGAGGATACCATCACAAAACTGCAATTGGCCAGCTTTGCCTCTCTGGGCTTCTTGGGCTTGAACGTCAAAGGTGGCCTCGGACTCAGCCATACACTAGGCTATGCCCTGGGCTCTCCCTACAGTATCCCCCACGGCATAACCTCCTGCATGACTCTAGGCCACGTCGTAAGACTCAAGGCTTCCACCGATGCCTCTGCAGCTTCCCAACTCTCTAGGCTCTGTCCTTTCGTCGGCGTCACCAAGACCGGAGACGATAAAAAAGACGCTCAGGCTGTTGGAGATGCAATCCTCAAACTTGTAGAAGAATTGGGTCTGAAGAGTTCGTTGACGGAATACAAGGTTGATGAGAGCGAGGCGCATACAATCACAAAGACTGCGACTAGGGCTGAAAGTGGAGAGTTGTATGATCAAGTCATGAAGCTGGTCAAGGGCCTGTGGTGACTCGATTCGAAGGCGCGTTTGTGAAAAACATTAGTTCATCAGGGTTATCATACAAAAGTTGATTCCAATGAGTCTTTACGACCTTTTTTTTCTCTTCTGTCTTTTCTGATCTAATCTGTTTTCATAGTCAAGTGTCATCAATGCAAGTCCACACCGCTAAAACGCTCTTCTGACATGCCCCAAAATCATCCGTAGAATTGCCAAAATCATGCCCCCATGACTCTCCTCAATCGGATGAGTCGACGAGCAGCCGTGCAGGGAGACAAGCAAGTCGCTTTCGGGGGGATGCAGAAAACAAGTGCAGGGCACTACCAATGTCGCAATTCTCCAT
>JALPCE010000401.1:0-17580 GCA_026538705.1 Aureobasidium sp. GC_Fusr_1 | reverse complement strand
ATGTTACGGAATATGCAAAACACTTTTTCCCCCAAAAGGTGGTCTTGAGCCGCAAATCAGAGAAGGAAAAAAAAGCGGCTTTGATGAATGGTGCAACAACTTTGATGATAGACGTTCACTGGCATGTCTGTTGAAACATCTAGGTCACGTAGTTTCATGGCAATTGTACGACAGAGGAGCGAATACAAGACATGCTGACTGAAATTTCACAAGTCCATACAATATCACGCATGTGTCTCGAAAGCATGTGGGGGGGGAAAGATGAGATCCAAGGTCAGATACAGTAGAATTGCACAAATGCTCATCAAACCAGGCAGGCGACCACATAAATAGCCATGGGATCGTTGGGAAGCACAGTAAGATGCAAGAAAGATAGACAAGAATGTGATTGAGATATCTCAAAAGGAATGTATGTATCAAGCCCTTCGACGACCAACAACAACGACAGTAAAAGACAGAACAACACACTTCCAAAGTCTCATCAGACCATAGAAAAAGACCGACCTCACACCATGAAGAAACACATCCACTCACGCCCAAGCCTTAGGAGAGGAAACCAAGGACTTTGCTGGCAACACATTCACTTCTTCTTCATGATCTTCCCAAAAAACTTGGACGTCTTGCTTCGAATTCGTCGGAGAGTCGCATTCGGACCACGGGTTCTCTGATCGCTGGTGTTGGCTGTTTGCGTGTTGTCATCTGCTGCACCGTCTGAGTTCTGGACTCTTGAAGAGCCGGTATTCAATTGGGTGTTGCCAGCTTGCATTAGGCCAGCGTTGGCACCATGTGAAGGGCTCGACTGTAATGTGTGCCAATCGTGGGGCTCTTTGGAACCTGCATCGGCAGGGGAATCGTCCTGTTTGGGAGCTCGTTCGAATCTCCAGAATGTTTTTGACGTGACAGGCGGTCCATATCTTTTGCCAGAGTTCTTGCGAGGACTGGTTAATTGCTGTGTTCCAGATTTTCCAGGCTGCGAACGACGAGATTCCATCATCTCCTTGAACCAACTGCGACTGCCTGCCTTATTGCCTTCGGAAGCTGAAGAGCCATCAAATTGGTCGGCTCCGCCCTTACCCTTCTCTCGGGTAACATTGCTTTCCTCCTGCTCGGTATCATTCTGAGGAGGTAGCTGCCGAATTGCAGACTGTGATCCTTGAGTGGTGTTGTCCCGAGGAACCGTGTTAGAAGGCGACTGGTCAGAGTTGCGTGCATCATTGTGTCTCTCCTGCTCGGTATCGCTCTGGAGAGGTGGCTGCTGACCTGCAGCATGTGATCTTTGAGTAGCGTTGTTCTGAGGAAGCGTGCCAGAACGGGCCTGGTCAGAATTGCGGCGTAGATTCCTGAGAGCGGTTTCGGCTTGTTCTTCGTTGGTTTTGGCGACTTCGAATGCGGCATGGTCTTCCGAAGTGGCACCAGGCCGCTGAGCTTTCTGTTCACTCGCGATCCGAGTGTTCTGGGCGCGCTTGAAATTGGCTTCTGCAACATCAAGGGCTTCCTCGGCGTGACGAATTCTCTCTTGCCTGTGTTTTTCAGCTTGTTCGGGCGTCATGTCTGAGTGTTGGTTTCCAGATCCTGAACCACTTTGCTTCAAGGGTAGGGTTTTTGGAAGCTGAAGTTGCTTCGTATGGGGGGAGACGGCATCATCACTCAATGGGCCGCCAGATGGGACCGAAGAAGTATCGAGGGGTGGTGGTTGTCGAGAAGGAGCAGGGCCGCCAGCTTGGAATGGAGAAGTATCGAGAGGTGGCGGTTGGCGAGGTCGATCACGGCCTTCAGCATCTTGTTCTGATGCCCGACGTTGCACATTAGGAGGCACTGGAGGTGCAGCATGGCTTTCACCACCCGATGATTGCTGACGTTGAACCTCTGTTGGTAGCACAGGGTCTGGCTCCATGATATCCGGCAAGGAGTTGACAGTCTGAACAGAAGTTCGGTGATCACTTGTAACAATCAGCATTCAAGAAATTGCACACCAACAAAAGGACCACTCACGCGGCTGAATTCTTGAGCCCGGCCAGGGATCCTGTGTCGACTGTGGAGTCCTTTTTCGGAAAGGATGATCTGTCTGCCATCGTGATTGCTGTCGATACTTGCAAGTAGAAATAGCTGTCGTCGATGAAGAATAACTGCGGATGGTTTCGCGATGGGTTGCGGTGGAAGAAGAAAGGATGGAGGAAAGCTCAAGGCCGCCAGCAAGAGGTAAACAAAGCAAAGCCAAAATGGCAATTGGAAGGAGCAGTGTTGACTGCTCTTGCCTGTCGAGAGTGGGAAAGCGCATGACGGAGTTTGGTTCCAGCCATACGTCCATAGCCAGCTCTTGAAAAGGCAAGACACACCGTCATCTTTTCCTTCTACAATGTCTGCTAAGATTAGCTCTAGCGATACATGATAATCTTTGAGGAACAGAGCACTATCTGATGAGGGACCTTGCCTTAGCTTGCTCTCCCTGAAAAAGTCTGATCCTGGAAACGACTTTGTATTACCATGGTGTATTGTGCGCCTCTATCTTGCCTTGAACTGAGTATTAGTTCACGCTCTGTATACAGTCGCAGTGTAATGAAACGAATTCTTCTAAGCTAAGAAGAATCCTCCCAGAAGCATGATGACAGAACGCGCACACGAATAGTGCTATATAACATAAACATGTCTGTACATATTCAAAAAGAAAGCCAGTATACTAAAAATCCCCAACCAAATGACATGATATATTATGCCATCAAATCCTTCGTCGTCAACACACACTGTATGCTTTTTCCCTTTCATGGCTGAAGCCGATACCAAAAACGCCCCCCCGATGGAAAATTGCTCATGCATGTAAACCCCAATATATGCTAATCAGATCAGTCACTCAAAAAACTCAAGCCTTGCCTGCTGCTTTTGTCCCATTGACGACTTGCGAAGCAGTCTTTGTTTCGTGCACAACAGCCGGGAAGTACTCCTTGATGCCCTTGTCCAACGTTTTCAGCCCCAAGGGTTTAACGTAAAACTCATCGGCTCCAGCTTGAAAGCTGTTTTGCTTGTCAGCCACAGTATCCTGACCTGTAACGATGAACAATGCCGATCTAGGTAGAGCTTTCTCTGTTTCGATTTCACGGATCCGCCGCGTTGCTTCTATGCCATCGCATACCGGCATTTGGAGATCCATGAGGATGAGATTGACGGGCTGTGTCTCGAGCGATGACTCAAAGACATTGACTGCTTCTGCACCGTCCATGGCGGTCAGGTAATGAATCTTGCGCTTTTCGCAGTACATGCGCATGATACGTAGGTTAACGACATTGTCATCGACCAACAGTGCCATTGGTTGTGCATCTGCTGGATCAAGTCCGCTTTCAGTTCCAGACGTACGGTGAGCGTCATTGCGATTTGCCAATCCCGAGGCGGTTTCGCCGGCCTCGGGCTCAGTGTGTAGTCGATTGTAGACGGTGTTGAGTTCCGTGGTGATCTCCTCTAGGCGAGACGTAAGGAAGGGCCCTGAGAAGAAACGCACTTCATGGACGCCAAGGAGCTTGTCTGTAGTCGCCCCAGCAGGGACAAGACACACGGCGACTTGCCTCGTATCAAATTCCGCAACGAAGCGACGGAACTCATCCGCATCCGGTGTGTAGGTAAGTAGGATCAAGGAGTTTTCAGGCGTGTCCGAATCCACGAACCCGTGGTGATTCAAATAAGATGCAAAGTGTAAGACAAGCTCTGGTCGCTGTGACTTGGCCGGCACAACATGGAAGCTCCTGGGGATATCTATCAAGCCTGCGTCGAAAGGCACAGGACGAACGAACGGACAAGCAAAGCCTGGGTTCAAAAACTCTGCGCGGAACAATGATCCTCTCTCTTTTGTGTCTTGTTTGGAGGACACCAACGTCACACTACCGTTCATAGCATTGGCAATCTTCGCCGAAAGAGTAAGACCGAGACCTGCTCCTCTGGTATGTGTGTCCACCTTTTCATAGGCGTCAAATATCCGTCCTTGGTCTTCCGGCGCAATGCCGCATCCAGTATCCTTGATGTCGAAGATTAGTCTTGTGTAATCAGAAGATGCCATAATGACAACGATAACAGCTCCAGTGTCAGTGTATGATAGAGCGTTCTGGACAAGCGCCTGAATACACTCCTTTAGCAGTGAAAGATCCATCACAATCATACTTTCGTCAGTCCCGAGTCTATTCTCGAACATGACAGAGACCTCTGACAGCTCATGCTCAGGTATCGATTGCTGTACTTCGTAGATAATCTCTGCTTCGATCAGATTGAGACTCAGAAGCGAAGCAGGTCGCAAAGAGCCGCCGGTTTCCTCAGCCCAGCGATTGAGTTTGAGCATGTTATTGACAGTAGACATTAATTCTCGACCAGAATCTCTGATGGCACTGAGAACCGAGGAAGGATTTAGACCAGAAGTGCCAACTGACAGCATGTCTCGGCTGGCCAGCTCTTCGAAAAGTAGTTCACATGAGCCCAAGACGCCATGGATAGCTGTCGACTGCGTTAGTCACGGAACAAACAAACTTATAGCAAGCTACTCACGTGTTCTCAATTGATGGGTTATACCGCGTAGGAAGGCTTCCTTAGCTGTTAGCGCCTCCTTGAGACGGGTCTCTTGAGTAGAGTCTGCCACCAAGCTTGCACACTTCTCTATAAACCATGAATCCACATCGTCAAATACGAACTGTACGTTTGTTGAAGCAAGGACAAGATATCTAGTGGTAGGGATTCTCTGACATGGGTGTGCAATTGCACGAACCGTTGATTCGGAAGTGAGTCGAGAGTGGTTCTGTGAAGCAATCAAGTTTTCGATGCTTTCAGAATCTTCCCACAAACCGTCTTGAAAGTCGTCGTAATCGACTGGGACATGATGTGGTAGAACGACTGTGTTGTTATGAGGAGCGTCCTGGATGGTGGCAACGGCGTCGGGGTAGACATGAGCAATAACACCCAAGACATGGTTCTGGACGGCCTCAGGAGAGTTGTGTTTGTATGTCTCGGCAATGAGATCGGCCATGACTTGGCGCTGGCGCCTGCGGGCTTCTCTTGCACGGGCTACGATCTCACTTGCAATCATGTCGGCGAAACGGACCAGAGCGTCTTGTTGGCTGGTGGTGAGTGGGGGCCGCTCAGAATTAGAAGCAATACATAGACTGCCGAGAGCGACGTCTTCACCAGTGTCGGCCTTGCAGCAAAGGATAGCGCCAGCGTAACTCCGCAGACCGCCTTCCTTGACGTGAGGTGAGCATTGGAAGCGCCAATCACTGGCCATGTTTGGCAGCATGAAGACGGTGCCGGGCGGCTGATTGATGGTGTGTGAACAGGTGCTCTCGCGACGCGGTAGTATGGCCAAGGGCAAGCCGGCGGTCGCAACACGTGTATATACATCTTCGCTGAGCAAGCCCATGATGGCAAACTCCCAGCCCATGAAGGCCTGAACGAGGTCCAGCTTTTGTTGTAGAGCAAGTAGAAAGTCCTTGTCTTCCAGCATCTTGTTGGTGTGCGTGTAGTACCAAAATAGCGTCAGGCGAAGACGTTCGTTCTCGGACAGCGAGGGCATCAGATAGGCGTCTTGGAAGTCATCAGGTCGTTCGGGCAGCTTGGCAGGATCAGGTACAGGGTCGGAACTGGAGTAGTTGGTGGTGTGAAGTTGCTGGTCGAACTCGGCAATGGGTTGGCTCGCGCGAACGGGATCAAAGACGGGTCCGACACTGCGCGGTCGCATGGGCAGGGTGCGGACATCTTTGGGAGCAGAGCGTCCTTCGGCGCTGGGGAAGTGAGGCTGGTAGAACGAGTGCGATTGGTTCGAGGTTGGCGTCTCAGAAGACGATGGCGACGCCATGGGGAGCGTTATGCAATGCCAGGCGGCATGGGTAATTGGTGTGAGATGGTGCCTGTCGTCGCAGTGCAATGTGTTGCGGCCTGCAGTGTCAATGGATGGGATTGGGCGAGTTGAGAATCTTCTTCCTGCTCTCGCAGGCCAAGTGCGACTGTTCAACTTCTGCTACGCCCGCGTCTTGACTGCCCGAGTCCCCGGCGTGAGCGGCGGCCTGAAGCCCCGGTCGAGGCCCTCTCAGGCCTTCTCGGACCCTCTCGGAACCAGCCAACTCCTTCCCCATTAGCACATCTTTTCCTCTTACGGGCCAATCGCTGTCCTCCCGCGCGTGTCCTCCGAAAACTCTCTTGTAACCTGCGACGCACCTGCGCGAACCAACACTTCGTTGCGCACGACCAAACATGTCTTGATTGTTGAGCGTCCTGCTACCGGCACTCATAGCTCACAGTATCTTTGCTATCATCATCATCATCATCATCATCATCATTATTATTATTATTAACACTAAGCCTTTCGGCCCATGCCTTCGCAGTCATACTGGCACTGCTATTAGAGTACACCCTCTGGATGCCCTCATTCACCCATTACTCCTGCGCCCCATCTCCCACAACCCTGACGTCTTCCGTTTGAGACAATCTCTCAATCTCCGTCTCGATACCCAGCACCCAGTGGTCTCTCTCTGTTCGACTCCGAGCCTTGAACACGATTGCCCTGCCTGTAGTGCCTAGTTGCGATACTCTCTTCAACTTGTTGCGTGCTCCTCCACTCTTTTGCTGTCCTTCGCTACCATCCTCCTCTCGAGCTCTGAACCATCCCTTGTGCTGCCCTGTCCACAGCACAAAAGTGGTCATGGCATCGTCGTCTGCACTCGCCCATCCGTCCTCGAGGTACATGCGAGGGAGCGCCGAGTTACCCGGTCGATTGTTGTCGAACGTGCGGTTTTGATATAGAAGGTCGTTTGCTGTAATCAGTCCGGAGTAAAGGTAGCAATCGCGAAGATCAATCGATGCGATGCGCTCGTGGTGGATGTGCGACACTTTCTTGCCTGTCGTACTCCGCACCGTATCCTTGAAGACGAGAAGGTGGCCATGGCAGAGGATCACATGGCAGCGTGAGAAAGTACCATGAATTCGAGGTTTGCGGAACAAGATTCCAGAACGATGAATGGCGCGGCAGTTTGATATACCACAAACGTTGTAAAGCTCAGGTGAGGCGAACGATTTTGTGACTTCCCACTTGTGCGCGAACATTCCGACATATGCCTCTGCTTGCATATCGATGTTCAGGGTGTCCAGATTCTGCTGACGGACGAATTTGAACAAAGCCAGATCTTGGGAAGCTCGCCGCGTCCAATATCTGGCCAAAGCCCGGAGTCGCTTTATCCACTCCTTCTTCGTGGCCTTACTGAACGCTTGTAGTCGGACGACCAGTCCATTGCGCATGAGCAACTCGAAAGTTCGTGCGTCGTCAAAGTCTTTGGTCGTACCATCGTCGTGATGAGTATCAGCAACCTCCTCATCAAAATCCACGTTTGGACCCTCGTCGACAACCTCATCAGCTGGCGTCGCTCCTCTCACTACATTTCGAACCTCCTCGATGTCGGAAAGGTTGATGAAGCCATCACAGTCTAACAAGGATTGCGCATTTCTTTCTGCTTCATCGTAAGCATCTCTATCGTGCCTCTTTCTGTCTTCAGCATCGTTAGCAGTTCCTGACAACCAAGCAACTGTCTTATCATGCAATGGAAACGGATTGACTGCATAGATCAGTGGGATCTTTTCCGCAATCTGCTTTGCACTGGGAATGTTGCAATTTTCCTTCATTGGCATCTTGGGTGGTGGTGGCGGCTTTGCCTTGGCTGGTCGAAGAAAGAGAAGGTAGTTGTTCTGTGTGCTGAAGTATAGTCGTTTGTAGAACAGCTTTCCAAACTTCTGGTCGTGTCCTTTTTGGGAGGTCAAGCGGATCAGGAAGCCTTCGACTGGTGCAGGCTCCTGCATGTTTTCACCGTTGGCCATTTTCACAGAAACTGGATAGTGTCGCTTGGGTCGCAACTCCAACTCATGAGTCCGTTGCAGTGCCATCGTGCCGTACATCTTTTGCTCGTTGATCCCGTGAACCCATTCTAACCGGTCGTAGCGTTTCCACGCCAGACCGATCTTTGATTTGTGTCCCCAAGCCTTGAGTACGTTGTCCCACTCGGAGCTCTGAGCTAGCATCTCCAAGCAACGATCGATGATCTTCGAAGCGATGGCTCGTTCGGCTTGCATGGCTTTGATGATCGCGGCTTCGTCACCTTCTGCAGCCTTCTGCAAAGCTTCTGATGACTCGAGTTCTTCGAATGGATTATCAAGTCTGAGACCAACGCTCAGATCAGGTATGTTGATCAGGAGAGTGCGTGGTCGGGGCAAGCCAAGCACATCCCTCAGGAACGTGTACCATTCTACTGCGCTGGGAGTGGAGCGAGGTCGAAGAAAACAGATGATGGTTTGCGGTCCCTTGGCTTGCCAGAGCACAAGCGTTTTGTCAAGACTACTGTACAAATTGACTCTGAGCTTCGCAGGATCCAGTAGAATCTCATGTTTAAAACGCTTCTTGGTTTTGCTTTGGTTGGTTGCCGGAATGACCTAGAGGTAGAATCAACTTCTATACCTTGTAACAAGGCTTTCTTACTCACTCGAGTCTTATACATCTGAAGGCACAAGACAGCATCATCTTCATGGCATTCTCGGCAGACAACCATGAACTCCCTCCACTTATCAGTGGTTCGTGTCTCGACTCGCTGGCTGTCTTTTTCATCGTAGTCTTCGTTGGGTTGCTCTGAGCCCGTAGTGATGTCCAGACGAACAAGCATCTTCTCCACCTTGACGATTTCTCCGTCCTTCAGCTTCCCACGAGTAAACGCTCTTGAGAGACGAGATTTTTGGGTGCTGCCTTGCGCCATTTTGGCCCGCACTTGGATCTCTTGCTTTAAGATTGGATATTCTGGAATATTGAATCTGACAAGACCAGGAGATCTCAGCTCGGGATTGTCTAGATGCCCTTGTTCGGCAGTCTGTCGTGATTCTTGTGGCGGTTCCGAGTTTTGCGCTGTGCCTGCCGTGTCTTTGCCACTCACACCCTGGTCGAGTTGCTGACTATGTTGAGAGGCGAGGAGGAAAGTATCGGATGTACTAGGTCCTGGCGTAGCCGGGTTCGTCGTCGCGAAAGAAGCACTGCTTCGCACTCCAGCAGGAGGACTGTTTCTTGGCGTCGAATCGGTATCGCTAGGAGGCTCGGACTGGACTGCAGAAGCAGCGCCTGGTTCGTCTACGATGATCGAGCCACCATCGGAGGCCGTTACGAAAGAAGTGTCGGAGGTTTGATGTCTACGGAACGTATCTGTCGGGCGCGAATCCATATAGTCTACTTGTGCGTCGCCAGACCTTGGTGTAACTAGAGGAGTTGGGGTTGAAGGAGAAGATACTGTATGCGCAGTAGTATATGAGGATAGTGCCTCCTCGGCACTTTCTTGTCCTTCCCTCAAGAGAGCAGGATCGCTTGGTCCTCCTCTTGGAATGTCGAGAGCGACCGGCGCTCTGATTGTGGCCTCGCCATCCGAGTCGGCACCATCGTGGACTTCGTCAATAGTGGATACAGTATGTGAACCTTGGCCCCTGCTGTTCTTGCGACTCTTGCCAGTATCTTCATCGTCGTCCTCTGTGTCCTCAATAGTCTCCTCTTCTTGGCTTCCTTGTCCACGGACGTTATCAGGTTGGGGAAAGCTTGCTCGATAGATGGACGAGGCGTTCGGAACGTCAAGACCGGTCAGACGACGGCGACGGCCAACATCAGAGGAGGCAGAAAAGGAGGGAGCTTTGGAGGAATGGTGGATGCCCAAGTAGTGCTTGTACCATTCTTTGCGATGCGTCTTGAGCCAGCCTTCGGGGATGGGACCGATGAAGCAGCGGCGGGTGGTTAGGTACAGATGCTCAGGAGAAGCATATCGCAGGCGGTGGACGGTGTAGGAAGAGTCGTGGCCCAACGATTCGATGGCTATTGTAAGAGTCGCGTCAGGGTCGTCGGCGGAGGCCATGTATCCAGCCGCAGCTCAGGTCAGGGAGATCAAAAGGCGGTTTGTACAAGCGCAGGAAAAGCGAGAAAAGAATATGCATTAAGAGAGACCAACTACAGCAACGTTACAGTCATGATGGAGCCAAGAAGCTTGTTGACCAGGATCAAGTCGCGACGGTTGAGGAGACAAGAAGACGGCATGCGCTGCCCGCGGACCGTCGTTTCCCCAGCTGATCGACAGAGCTTTCGTCACAAGATTTGAGAAACCACGCCGATCCATATTGTTACATGAAACATAACTTCTTCTGCTTCGAAGCTGGTGACCGACCTTTCTCGTTACTTCATGACTGCATGAGATATCGTTACCCCTTTCCATCTGCCGCTGACCCCTTTTGCTGTTCCGAGACCGTCATTCAGAGTACATGTTGCCTCTGAGAACCCCTAGTTGTGGTCTGTCTTGAGTTTCTTAGCCTCAGGCAGATCGTGTTCACCTGGCTCCGTAGTGGGAACATCTGGGAGCTGCGACAGCTCTGGACCACTCTCCTCTGCATCTGGCAGCTGAGACAGTTCTTGACCACTCTCCTCGTTCTTGCTTTCCTCCGTCTTGTCCGCAGCCTTGATCTGGTCTGTGTCCTCGACCTCAACCTCGAGCTCGCCCTTGATCTGGTCGACCATCCTGTCCTCGCTCTGTATCTGGTCACCTTCCATCATCTTGTCCTTACTCTCGGTCTGCTTTGTGTCATTCTCCATGTCGTCGGTCGTGTTCTCTTCCTTCTCTCCGTCCTCAGTCTCGTCGCTCTTGCTCTGGTCTTCGCTCTCTTGGGTAGATGGGAAGTATTTACTGTACAACGAGTTAGTCGTTGATCAACAGCCTTCTCAAACAGAACTCACGGAAGCCACTCGTAGTATGCGTCCTCGTCCTTCCCCATGAAATTGCAGAAGATGATGCGGTCGAGCTTGTCAGCCTTGTCGTCAGTGTCGAGCCACTTCTTGACCTCGCAGATAGCAGTCGCTGCCGCCTCATGGCTAGGGTAGCCGTAGACACCAGTGCTCAGTGCGCTGAAGGCTATGCTCTTGCAACCATTCTCAGCAGCCAGGTCGAGCGAGCGACGGTAACATGATTGCAGCAGGCTGGTGTGTTTGCCCTCTTTCTTGGTTCGCCAGTAGACTGGGCCCACAGTGTGAATGACCTTCTTGCATGGCAGTTCGTAGCCATCGGTGATCTTTGCGTCGCCAGTGTCGCAACCGTCCAGTGTCTCGCACTCGTGCAAGAGTCCTCTGCCGGCTGCGCGGTGGATGGCGCCGTCGACACCACCTCCACCCAGCAGCGACTCGTTGGCGGCGTTGACAATGGCATCAACCTCTAGCTTTGTGATGTCAGTGCGGATGACGCAAATTTTGTCGTTGTAAGCGCTGCTGGCTCCGGACACTGTTGAAGCGGCCGGTGTCAGATGTTTGAGCTTGTACAAGCTTGTGAGAGTCGGAATCTCCTTGAGAGTCTTGATCGGAGCCATATTGATGTGTGATGAATGGGTCAATATGGTTGTCGAGATGGTGCTGAGAGAGTGTTGGGAGCTGACTTGTCGCAAACGGAGTCCGCTCTTTCACATGCAAGTGACGCGCGAAGCTTGGACCATGCGTTGCTCTTACATGCGCCACACCTACGCCACAGTCTCTATCAGAATTATTGAGTTACACGTAAGGAGAGAAGATCACTTTGTTACACGTTGGAGATGAAATTCTACACTGTTCCGGGCTATAAGGAATCGAGATCTGGTAGTGGCATGGGCTGAGTGACATTTCCCGTCTCGCGGTTCGTGTCAGATCGTAAAATGCCGTATTTGCTCGAGTGCATTCGGTGATACGTTGTACTGAATGATCTATGGAAGCTTGTCTCGTCTATTGTATAAGACTCCATCTGTAGGATCATCTTGTCTATTGCCATTCGCGGATCATCTATGTAGCATGTGGTTTTCTGGCTCGGCCATCCGAGCTGGACTACCTGATGATCACTTGATGGGAGAAGCGCATGAGTTATGCGAGAACGAGCAGAATGGACAGAAATCGCGCCGAGCAGACCACCCATATGAGCTCCTCGTGATGTGGGTATTCCTCAGGTGCGATGGGATGCTCGAGAGTGCTTGCATTCATCAGACCTATATATACAACTAAATTTGCGACCACTTCAGCGGCAACCTCTCCATAGTGTGGGCACTTCAGGGACGCCTTTAGTGTAGTGGCTAAGAAGCTCACCAAAAAACACCGTCGCCACAGCCACGCGTTTAGCCGTAATACTTGGGCCACACCCAGTTGTATGAAGCGCTCTGGGATGGGTTTTTTCTGTACACCAGTTTTTTGCATGTTTTGGAGTCGTGTTACTTCTCTGCCATCTCCTTTTTGCTTATCTTCCTGTACAGTGTTATTGTTAGAGTGTTGTGATAGGGTCGTCTGATGTCGGGTGGGGTTGATAAGATACCAAAGTCGTCGGCTGAGGGGTTTCTTTACAGCACTGGTAGCAAGGTCTCACATTCGAGCCCTGGCGACGCTTAATTGTTTTGTAGTTTCAGACGTTTGTGGTCTGGATTCGCTCGCGTATCGTAGCATAACACACCACGTCCCGCCGTCGCTAATGCAATCCGATTATTGTCACCAGCCTGTCCTTATGCGCGGCGTTTTGCCCAACTCATTGGCGATAGTCCAGAATGTCTTCTTTCCCGTCATTCTCTTGCCGAAGAGGCTCAAGAAACGAATAAAGAAATTTACTTTGTACAAGAGTCAGTCGCCGGACGGCAACATATGTATCACCCTTCTGAGAAATCATCAACGAGAAGTAGCGATTCGCCGTACAGCATGTCCAGCGCTAAGAACGTCCCTTGAGCGAAGACATTCCGAAGCCTTCATATTAGACCAGTCCGGTCGGATAAACACAAATACCTCATGATCTGTGATCCTCGAGCGTGAAGGGTAGTTGAGACACAGGAGTCTTCTGGTTGAGGCATGTCAACATACATATAACTATCCGGGCTCCAGCTTTCGACAGTGGTAGAAGATGCTCTCTTGGCTCCAGTTATACGAATTTGTATCGCACTAAAACATATTGCGTTGGAAGTGATATGTCTGACGGCTGAGGGCGATGTGATTCTTTGGCTGTTCTTTCTCGGAGTGAGGTTATTTCTCAGTATTATCACATGCGAATATCGTGAGAAGCTCTTATTCGGCACTTGACTGTAACACTCATCATGGTCTTAAGCGGCTTAGCATCGATAGCCCAATCTCCATTTACCTTCACTCTTTCTCTCTTTAATTGCTGGGTCATATCCTCCTATGGTAGGTAATCTCTTCTTGTGTACTCCATGGATGATGAGAGAGATAGCCGTTTAGCCGAAAGGTGGAGGCACTGGAGTGCCTGGAAGCCGCCTTTCTAAGCTCGACATTTAGCCGTCTGTGCAATATGGACAACAACAACAACACAACTGAAACCCTTCCATTCTGCTAGAGCCCCCTTGACGCCTCTTACGCGTCACAACTTGGTCTCTTTTGTAGCCCATCTTGCAGTCCTTATGCCCATCGAGGCATTGCATCCAAAAAAAATTTGATCCTACTAAAGGAATACTGGACAATACGGATAGGAGCCTGGATGTTGCTTGTTTCAGCAGTCAATAACATATCCGGTCCCTTCAGATGTATGTATGTCATTCGCGCCATCCAATGGAGGTGATTATACTCTGCACATTATCTTGCTGCCGAATGAGCAATTACCGACCACTGTAGGGTGAGACTCGGCATATCGAACAAGTTCGAACGGAGAACAGGTAGTGCCGAGTATCCCTCTATGAGAAACTTACGGCTTGTAGGTGCATATGGCAGATTTTCTCCCAGTCGATATCTCCCCTGGACTTACCACGTACGGTGACCGGTTCCAACTTGTACATAACTCTACTATTGCCTGCCGAAACTCTCGTCGGCTGTTTATACCCGTCGGTGAGCCAGCCGATATCCCCCCGGTGGCTTCTCTGTTCGTCTGAACTTTGTCCTGTCGACTATCACGCCAGAATTAAGCAAGAAAATTGGTCCCGGCACTGTTGTTGTGCTATTCAACCTAATCGAGGTCCGGCAGTACTACGCAGTGCCGGTCCATTGGCTTTCCATGCCATATTACCGGCAAGGGTGATATGTAGCGTCCATCACTGGCCTGGGTACGGACTTCCTCTGACGCCAACGCTTTCTTCGCCAGCCGCGTCAGTGATGTGCAGATTGAGAGTGTGTCCTGCGGTGGCGGAGTCTCAGAATGACCGAGTCGTTGCATCCTCAGAAGATGTACCTTTGGGCTGTTGCGATGTCATGCCACAATCGGGTCGAAACCGGCGTCCTGAGTCCTGACGAGTCTTGACTGGTTGACCTTGTTGGTCGAATGGCGGTGCATTCGAGAACCGCCACATCCTTTTGGCTGCATCCTACGGTTCTTGAAACGATAACTTGCTCACGGGCGACTTCGGCTGACAATGTTTCGCTGCCGTTCGTCATACGGCTACGCGGTAAAGAGTCCTTAGCCTGACGCGCAACTCTAACCCATGCTGGTTGGCAAGAGGCAGTGTATGTATCGACCTGAGGCTAGCCATATTGTTTATCTTGAATGTCCCATCCTTCATCGACCATTTCCTGGATCTGATACATCTGCGAGGCGAGGTAAAGTCTAATCAGAATTGACTTTTCACGCTCCAGGCATATGGAGCCAAGCTCATGGAGTCGCAACGGCACTCCCTCGAGCCAAAAGTAGGTCACAACAGAGGTAATTTGCGGTACCTGTGTATCCTGGCCGAACCCTTAGACCGTTCACCAAACACACGAAGGATCCCCAGCAGAAAAAACCTGGAAATGTTCGCTACCGTCAGAGTACGATTCCAAATAGTGTTCAGGGCGCCGTGAGTTAGAAGGCAGTGACCTCACCTTAAGTTGAGCCTCTCCACCGAGTTCCCCCGTAGAACTGCTGTCACCCAAAGTTACCACGTTGCTCGAAGTCTTTACTGCTTGACAGCTCTGTTGCACAACGCGGCTTGACGTGCTTTGCGTGGATGGAACACCGGCACAACCAAACAACACGACTTGCAATCTCCATCTATTCGACCACTGATTACGTAGCAGGATGACATGGTGGTTGAAGCGACTGCAGGCTGCTAGTCAGCGACTGGGAAAGATATGGCGAGGAGCTAGCTACTTTGGAGTGTACTAGCGATGGGAAATCAGGACAGGCTTACCCAGGTCGTCGGAAACGCGCACTGGTGAGTCGTGACACATGAACGATGTACTGCAGGACTTGTGAGGATGCAGCTTCCAGGAGCCATCTCCGGCTTAGCACTTGATTCGTCAATCCAAGCTGAACAAGAGGCCTCATCGCAATCGTTATTCGCGACCCACAATGAGTTGCGTGGACGACGATAGGATCGAAAGACTCGTGCGTTGCCCGCCGGCCACGACTTCAGAGCCCGTCGGCCACCGTCTCTGTTAAGTGCTACTCGATACAAACGGTGTGAGGCTTGGTACGGATCCGTCACAGACTCGCATGTACATCTAACCCCACTAGCTAACTCTAATAGATGCGGTACGCACGTACAGGATGCTGTCTTGCGACAACAACTGGTCAGCTTGGCAGATCGCGCATGTCGATCGGTAATTCGCGCGTTTAAGAGAAGTCCTATAATAGTAGACAGGATTTCGAATGCCATCGAGGTCTTCAATAAGATATCGGCAGGCTCGACCTCCGGAGCATGTAGTACTGTAACTTGAAGGAGGAGAGCATCTCTGCTGACCATGCAGGACGATTGCAGAAACCCATCAAGACAATTTTCTGAAACCTTCTAGTACTGTGATCTAGGACTACCACATTGTTGAAGCGGTTTTGCTCGTCTCCGCGCTCCTCTACTCTTATAGCCACAGAGCCGTGGACAATCGTGAGCAGATGCATCGTGAAGCTTGTCCCGCGCCTGTGATACGCCAAGGCCGACGAAAAATGTACCAACTCGATCGCGATGTGATGAGGTGTACTGCACTGGACTTGTCAACTGTTCAATGAAGCTCGTTTGCGCGCAATTGTTCGGTTGACGAGGGGGTGATACAATAGACTGTCTGACTTAGGGCAAATGTCTGTGTATGCTATCCTCTCGCTTGACTGGAATGCATGTGTGGATCGACTGACACGACTTGGTTGGTAGATGGACCATGGTCTAGAACAAAAGTCCTCGCGGACCCACATCAGCAATGACGAGGGTTGGCGGTCTACAGAGAGAGCCACGTGCAAGCCATCCGGATCCGTTGCTACTTCGCTTTATATCTTGTCTCTGTCAAGCCAAGTGGAGAGAGGATTTTGAATAGTGTGGAGGCGCGACACGGAAAGGGCGTTTTACCTATTCGGATGCTGGCCGGCGGCGCTGGTGTTAGAAACTGACTCGTCCGACGACTTCTCATGCCCTGTTTGTAGGAAATGTGCTGCCGCAGATTTGGTCCATCCAAGTCGTGGCTTTGGCAGACTACCTGCCCATTCGTGGACGTGGTCGCTTTGAATTTCCTACCCAAATCTTGTGTTCGAAAAACGGAACCGATCGAGGTCATTGACTTCTTAGACCCGCGTGAGGCGTTTGTTCGATCGGTCTCGGGAGTATCAATCAACTGCCTGGACAGTCTCACCAGGATCCGTTGTTGTGAGCCGGAAAAGAGAACCGCTCGCTGCACCTGCCCCAAAGTCTGTTGCCGGCGTCGTCGAAATTTTGATTTACCCTGGTCCGGTACAAAAAGACTACACCCGGCCCGTCACTTCTTGCAAGCATTGGTCGGGAATAATTGCACATCTAGATTTCGCATGCTCGCCGTCTCTACAATCATTTCTTGGAGGCAATTGTTGCTCTCAGACAGCGAGGAGTGACACAGGTCGAGCACGCCGTGTGCCCTGATCTCGCCATCTGCAGATCGGTCGGTACGGTCCTGGTTTTCTGATCCTGCATCTGAAGGATCTAAACCCTCTCCACACCAGGCGAGAGATCAGCATCACTCCCGTCTAGCGAACTTGTCCCTATCGGTTGTTTGGTCCCGCAAACTTTAATCTCCCAGGTGGCGCATGTCCTATTAACGTCAGCTCCGGCTATTTCAGACCGGCTTCTCGCGCACGGTATTATTTCATTGTCACCGTTGCTCCCTATCTTCGTTCTTAGCCCTAAGCTCGGCCGCGATTCAAAGCTTCGCACGTATTCCGCCTTCACATACATACACTTTGCCCTATTTCCCATGACCATCTGTCCTTCAATCCAACATGCCATCAATGCAGGACCGTCCTTCGGCCTTCACGCCTTCACGACATTTGCAGCCATGGACGCATGACGACACTCCGCGCAGGCCCTCCATGGTACAAGCAGAGTCTTTGAGGCCAATGGAGCCTGCCAGCATGGGAAGTGCACCGGGGCCTTACTTGCCCGCTAGGATCAATGATCCAAATCAGCCACGCCAACAACTTCCTGGTCTCCAAGAACTCTTGAGTCCACCATTAAGGACTGGTCCGCCATCGTACACACCCAATTGGCCATCAGTCAACAACTCACAGTCCAGCTGGTCAGGCGCTCATGGCTCTTCCTCCATCCGGCAACACAGGCCACCGCAAGTCTTGTCACTTCCAATTAATCCCACTCCGCCGCCATTCCATCGCCTTTCTCTGGATGTGTCTGCAGCTG
>JALPCE010000400.1:0-17718 GCA_026538705.1 Aureobasidium sp. GC_Fusr_1 | reverse complement strand
TTATTCAAATAAAAATGTTGCTATATCTATCCCCCTATAGGATTCTCGCGTTCGTATCTCGAGACTTGATAAGAATCTAGAGGATTGCAAGTTCAACATGATACCATCTACTCTCTCTCCATGCGTCAGAAGATTATCAAAACAGTGTATTAAAAGGTATATATAAACGATTACTTTTTCCTTTTTTTTTCTTCAAAAAAGAAACACAAAAATGTGCGTCAATCGTATAAAATATTGCTAAGAAAGAAAATATATATCTCTCCTCTCGCACAAAAACAACACTTTTTTCAACCCTTTAAGAAGTACTGAATGTTCTTACAGCCGAAAACATGACTGCATATTACACAGGAGGAACGATGATAGAGAAGCAAGAATGTTGTGTCATTGTACTTGAGCTATCGCTATCTGATATCATACTTCGATTCTTTGAGCCTTGTTTCTTCACCCTATTGGCGGATGAATGTGAGTTTTGAGTTGTTGTTATCCTCAATCTCCTCTTCGTCATCACCACCGGTTCCGAAGAACTTCACATGCAAGCCCTCAAGCTCGTATGTGTCCTCAGCTGGACCGGCGCAGATACGGAAGCACGCATATGGTATGTACTCGGGATATCTGGGATCAGGCTTTCTTGCAAGCGTGGGATGGTTAGAGTAGAGTGGAAAGAGAATCTGGAACTTGGCCATCACCGTCAACGATGAATGGTTGTTGACAAGTGCTTGCAAAAAGACTGGCATTTCTCGAATCCACTCGAAGAATTTGCTGATCTGAGGTTGGGTGTCTCTTGGAGATTCATGTCCCACGCAAATGTCGAACAAGCCGAGCTGAGACATTTGACCCGTGAATGCCTGGATCGTGGAGCGGAAATCTGTGATTTGGGTATCAGCATTTGTCATTACTGTAATGATCCAGATGAGAACTTGCCGCAGTGAGGAGTTGGAGGATCCATGGAGATATTCATCTCGAGGTGTCTTATCTGTGCAAGAACTCCTTCGGGCAAGATGGGAAGCATCCTCTCACGCAAGTCTAGGCGCTTTGCTGCGTCGGTCTGCTCGCTTTCAAAGAAGACGTCGCCCTCGAAGGTCCACCAGGTAGCCAGTAATCCCATGTGTGGCATGCAGGCAGCGGCATACTCTTCTCGGAATTTTTTGTTGATACGCATGATTCCTGGATAGAAGCAGTTGGATAACATGGTGAAATGTTGCGGGACACAAGCAGGGTACTGCAGATTGGGGATGTTGACACGAACGGTTCTGTCCCGGAACTCCTCGTAGACCATGTTGCGGATCTTGATGGGCAGATTGAAGAAGCGGAAGGGCTGTGCCTCGGGTGGCTCAGGCATGGCCGTGCTTGGTGAAGAGAAGGCAGGCGGCATGATTGGCTGAAGTCCAGACAAGAGAGCCTTGACAGATCAGGTATACATCGAAGACTGGAGCGCACCATCATGTCAGTAATCACTACTGCTATAGGAAGATGCAATGACATACGTTTTCGGAGACGCGCAGAGAGATGGTTGTTGTGGGGCGTGGACTGGAGATGATGCGATTGCAGCTGGCCATAGCGCGATGCAATTGTTGTATGTTGCGTGCGCTAGCGAGAAGGCGCAGAGGGAGATGAAGAGGCAAGACAGTGCCCAATGAGACAGGTGCTGGTAAGATGAAAGGCAGCGCAGATGTTGTGAAGGTGACGATGTTGAGCGACGTGATGGGAAAGATGTCAAAAGACGCGCGCAGACCCAAGAGGCGTAAGTCGTGAATGTGCTCCTGCAAAGAAGGAACCACTCACTTTGAAAGCTGCCTTTAGTAAGGAAGCGTGTACGGAAGAAAGCGCAAGCCCAAGAAGAGGGAAGCACAGTAGAAGAAAGTGCAAGTGTAGGAAATTTTTGGAGAAAGACAGATAAGAAGTGCAACAGTGAAAGTGGTTGCCGCGACAAAGGAAGCACTCGAGTGTTGCCTTCATTTGTGACTGCTCTAGCAGTTTCTTGCATAAAAGTGCAACCGCGATGCAACAAGACAATGGATGGACACCAAGTACAACCGAGATTGGATCCAGTCCTCTTCCACCATTGCTCATTCTTCTTATGCCGGTGCCAGTACCTACAAGCTCTGCACATTCAGTCCTCGGTCCACGACATTCTGCCTCTTAGAATTTTCTGGGAGTGGAGCGAAGGTGTTTTCGTGACTACCTACTGTATCTGCAACTTTGCACTTTTTTTTTCGTCCATCATATCTTATGGACGCGTCGGCCTTTGGACAGCCGCTGTTCCTTTCAAACCCCTCGGCCGCTCATGCTTGGTGTGTGTTGTATCATGACATGCACACTCGAGCGATTGGGCCAGTAGTTGCAGACTGTGTGTGCAATCTTGCTTGTCGCCTGTCTGACCTCTTGCTCAATTCATGTCCTCCACTTGCGAGTCTTGACCTGGTCTGTCATGGTATGCCTTCATTCGTGTCCGATGATGTCGCGTAACAGAGCGTTGATCGAGGAAGAGTACTACATCATGTCCTCGGCACGTCTGCGTTGAGTATTGCGATCTCTCATCTTGTCGGCGAACAAGTCGTTTGGCTCTGCTCCGCTGCTGAACTTGGAAGGGAACAATTCCTTGACCTTTGGGTTGACTTCACGAGAAGCGCCGCGGATCGAGAAGCCCGGCACATCTGCTTGGGCGTTACCTCTGATGCTGAAGCCGCTTGGCTCTGGACCTCCTGTTATGCGATCAGCCAGGCTGCCTGTACATTGAGTTAGCGACAGTTCAAATCTCAACTTCATGAGCACGACGTACGTCTGATGCTAGCAGTCTCACCAGCGTCGAGGGCATCTGAGCGGCGGTGGTTGCTGCGAGCAGACTTGTTGGGGAACAGCTCTCTGTTGCGCTTGGGAGGACTTGTCGAGGTAAGAGGTGTATCGAGGCCAAAGGTCTTGGTGGTACTCTTCGCGGGCAAAAGCTCTATCGGGCCATTGCTGGCGCGAGCCGCGGGGATAAGATCCTTTTTGCGAGGGGCGGGCGATGTAGTTCTGCGACGGGCGGTTCTGCGTTCAGGCTGTTCCTGGTTGAAGCCGTATCTTCCGTCACCGTCCCTAACAGGAGATGCGCTGCGATCACGTAGTCTGCCTGTTTCCTTTCCAGCAAGCAAATCACCTCCACGCGGCCTCCTCGGGCGATCGTCTCTGCGTCGGGTGTTTCTGCGGTCATCTTCGTCATCGTAGCTGAGTGCCGGCGACTCTTCTTCTGCATCGTCGTACATGTTGACGTCGAAAGGCTTGGGAGCATCGGTCCTTTGCCTGTTGTCTCTTCGCGGGCCTCTCCTTCTGTTGTCGTAGTCTCCTTTGCGCTCTCTCGGGTCGTGATCGGGGTTCATGAGGTAGAAGCGACTTCTCTCGTGGGCGCGGGGAGCCTTCTTGTCGGCAAGAGTGGCTTGGCGGATGTAGAGTTCGGTATCGGGGTTCGAGGGTAGCGCCTTTGCCCTGCGCACTTGTAGAGGAGCGACATTGTCCGTGTCTTGTAGGTCGGAAAGAGCGATGAGGGCCTCTTGGGCGGCTTGCTCTGACTCGTAGATAAGGTTGGCGGACGTGTCGTCGATCCACTCGACGCGTTGGAAGTCATCTAGCGAATAATACTCGCCAGCGAACTGTCTGATGTTGTCGGTGGTGAGGTTATCCAGACCGCGGATGTGAATCTTCGTTGGGGCGAGTTCGTCGAGATTGTCGGCAGGGGTAGAAGTGTTGACGTCTTGAGCATCGATTTGGGCGGAGCGGGCTTCCTTGACAAGTTCAGCGTGTGTCGCGCGAGCGTGCGATGGGTCGGCGTACAATCTTCATGGCCTCTGCCTCGAGCTGGGCGATTTCGGGGTCCAAGCCGAGGTCGATATCCATGTCGACGTCCATGTCAATGTCGGCCATGGTGAATAGTCGCGTTATGTTGTGTGTAGTGATGATGTTCGGGAGAGTCTGACTCTGTGGATTGGCGACTCTAGCGACAGCTAAGTGCAGAGGTCGTGTCAGCAAGAGGAAGGGTTTGGTATGGCTGGTGTTGGCTTCGAAGTGATCGAGATGCGAACAAGTGACGATTGACGCGCATGTGAATTCTCGAGCCCTGGTCCGAGCTTCCTAAACTGACTCAGGCGCTCTATACCACAAGCAAGCCTGGACGACTTCTACTCTCCAGTCTGTCACATAATCATTATCGGATTTACAAGCTGGCGAGACTGGCTTGTTGTTACAATGTCTCAACCTTCTCCTACTGATACAAGGGCTGTGATATGGCCCCGTTCGGGACGCTTGAGCCACATCTCCCTTTAGAGTCGACCGTCCATTTAACAAACATATGTTGTAGTCATTACCAGTTTGTTGCTTTGAATCGTTCCAATACAGAATCTCTTAGCATGAATGGATCGTGTAAGTCACAAAGGTAGAGGGGCTTGTTACACAAAGCAAGGCACAAACATTGGCTTCCCTTGACGGAATGTCATGCAGTCAAACGGACTAAGACAAGCTGCAGCCATCCTTCGCATGTTGCTTCAGTTCCCGTACTCTTTACTTCTCTCTTTTTCTGCTCGAATCAAAACGAAACAATCCCCAGCTTCACTCATTCTCGTCCGCCTTGGTCGTCTTCACCCCACGAGCCAACTCCTTCAAATCTCGCACTCCTCGAGAACTACATTCCTTTGAATCCATCCTCAAGTCCTCCCCACCAACCCTTCCATAATTCACTACCGCAACTTCGCCAATATGTTCTCCAAGATCTCCATCGTCTTCGCAATCCTCGCACTGTTGATGCAAATCACAATCGCTACTCCCCCCGCCTGTGTTATCCAGGCCGTCAAGCAAGTGATTTAATCCACAACAGCATAACAAACTTCTGACCATGCGCAAACAGCCAGTCTGGAGAATCCCCCGAAGATGTCAAGGACATCTGCACCAATGGCAGCACTGTCGAGCAGACCCTCGTTAGTGACTGTGGCAACAACTTCGACGCTGCCATGAGCGCCTTCTCCAGCATCTGCTCTGGTGTCGGTGTCACCATCTGTAAGTTCAATCAACGCCCGCATCTGGTTCCAAGGGCGCTGACTGACATTAAAAAGCCACTTGGAGTACCGCCTCATCGCCCACTACTCCTGCCAGCTCGGCCGCCGTCATTATTGCTGGCGCTTCCACTATCCTGCCTACCAGCGATGTCAAGACCGACTCCGTTTCGACCTCGGTCCTTGCTTCGGCTTCCGGCACCGAGTCAATTGTCAAGTCTACCGACACAGTTGTTAGGTCCACCGACACTGCAGTCACCACTGCTACTGGCATTCTCACTGAGACCAGCACTGTCACCAGCACCCAGGGTGCTGACTCATCAGCCACTGCATCGGGTTCGGTCTCTACTGGAGCTGCCGGACTCGTCGAGAAGGGTGGATTGGTGATGGGTGCTATGGCCGCCGCTGGTCTTATCATGGCTTTGTGATGAACTCGTCTCCAGGTCACAACAACAGAACGATCTTCGAACACACAGTTGATAGTTGGTTGACGATTCGCATTAGATGGTGGTCGGTTAGGTCACGAACGTATCTCTGGTCAAGCTCTGTAGAAACAAAGGAATGAAGCAGAAGTCTGCCATATTCATGTTACAATCCAACTGTGAAGCACAACAACCCGATACACTCGGCAAATTCGAGCTCATCTCCATGTCTTGTCGCGTGCTTGCTTCACATGAACATTTAGCAAACGATCGGCTTACCCAAGCTTCTCAATCATTGCTAAAGTCATACCACTCAGGAGTCTGGCTCTGAATGCAGGAAAGTCGCAGGAGAGAATGTGTTCAGTGGGTGTTCAGTGGTGTAGAGATTCCACCCTGCAAGAGGCTCAGGGAAGAACCCTCGTAAGCCGAACACGGCCAGTAAGCAAGAGATTGCCCCACAGCGAGCAGGCATCAATTTTCCACACTTTTGTTCTTCGCTCCTTCCCCAGCCCATTCTCAAATCCTTCGGCTCGCTCTCTAAAATCCATCTCTCTCTCTTCCAATCCTCCCAGATCTCAATCTTCCCATGCTCTCGCCCTCTTCATCATTCCATACTTCTCCCAGAACAAATCCCCATCAAATCTCTCCGGCCACCCACACTCCCCATAAACCTGCTTCAGTGCAGAGAACCTCACTCCCTCGTCATCCCAATCATCCTCGGTTTCTTGTATCCACATTCCAGTCTCTGGATCAGGTACCCAGACCAAGTTTCTCGTCTCTTCGATCCAAGATTGGAGACAAGCAACGGCAGGTTTGTGTGGATAGTGTTTGTAATACCATTGCGGGGCATCTTTAGGCGGTTGTTGAGTCAAAGGCACTTGAACCTCTTTGTTTCTGATTTCGTAAATGTTGTCTGTATCCATCTATATCAACTACCATCCCAAAAAGAAAAAAGAAAGAAAGAAAAGAAAGGCTAGAGAATAAAGGGTAAGAGAAGGAGAATATACATACTATTATCCAAATCCAACACTAGCACGTAACCCTCTGCACCAATACAAGAAGTCAATGGAATCGCATTCCCTAGATATCCCTCTTTCTTTTCTCCTTCTGTACTCAGACAAAAAGGATCTTTCCACACCGTCACAGCTTCTCCTCCTTCGTTCAAGTAATCTAATGCGCGTGTATCTGGCGCTATTTCTCTGGCTTCTGTGCCAGAGAGAAAAGGTAGTTGTTTCAATGTCTCAATGACGAGATTACTCATTCCTGCTTTTTGCCATTGGGATAGGAGGGAGGGGGATGGTGTGTGAGGTGGTTGAGAGATGTAGGTTTGCTTGTTGGAGGAGTGGTGGAAGGAGGTGAGGAGGAGGTGGAGGGTATACCGTTGGGTTAGGAGGGCGGCGAGGGCTTCTATGGTATCTCCATGGGAGAGATTGCGTTCATGTAAAGGAATGGGCATTGTTTTTGCTTTGTGCTTTTGGTGTTTTGGTTGTGGATGGAGACAAGAAGGGGTCACTGTTGGTTCGTGGAGTGATGTCGATCTTCCGGTGTTTTGCCGGAGTTGCTTTGGTGTTGAAACGGTTTTCTGATATCCTACTTGCGACACCGATCTACTTGAGAACGTAAAAGGAGCTACAAGATCGTTTCGTGGACAAATAACATTGAAAAGCAAACGATGAACCTCATTCTAGTTTGCATCTCATGACGCCCATCTGACAGCGAAATCTCGCTCTTTGGAGGCTGTGGATAATGTCCTTCCGAATACAACTCTCTCGACATCTTTCGAGAATTATCCGCGAAGGCACCAATCTCATCAATCTCATCCCACCCTCTAGCTCTTGTAGCTGTATACGCCTCGAACATCTCCACATAGCCTGGGTGTCCGGATGCCTGTACATAGGCCGATGTCCACCACCAGATCTTGTCCCTAGGTCAAGTCGATCAGTTCAATCCCTTTGAACTTCTTGACAGATGGCACTCTTTGTGCTCGCGAGTTGTTATGTTGTTTCGTCTTGCGTATTCTCTGCTCCGTCCAGATCGCTCGCATCTCTTCATCGACTTTATCAAGCTTTGCATGGTCGAATTTGACCTCGAGGATTGTTGTGATGCCGTGGAGACTAAGATGCTCGACATCGATGAAGATGGTGTTCTCCTTGCACTTTAACGACTTGCAGAGAAGCCATGTCAGATACTCCACACGTCGCTGAGTGTTCATGCAGAGCTTGTTGTATTGGACAAGGTCTCGACATCCGTGCTGGTCTGCGGAAGACTGGCAGACGCGATGTGCTTTTACCAGGTCGTGAATGTCGCCCTTCATCCATTCGCTGTGTACATGGATTCTCGCCCAAGACAGCTCGTAGCATTCCTTCATAAGTCGCCTCAGATTCTGGTGTTCCTCGCGAATGGCTAGAAGAGACTGGCTGTTCTTGTTGTCAAGATTTGAGGGACTGTAGCAGGCTAGGTTGTCTAGGTCATCTAGAGCCTCTAGGTCGACATGGACCATTGCTAAGTAACCCTTGACGTGAGCGTCTAGCTCATTGAGCACTGTATTCAGGTGCGAAGCATTGACAACAAACACGTTGTTTCTCCAAAAGTGGCGTTGTGCCTCTCGCCAAACTACCCGATGTTTGGGTGGTAGAAGATCAAGAGCAGAGGCGGCCAGGAACAAACGAGCGTGTTGATCAGGGACTGAAGCGATACAATGCGTCGGCAGGTCGGTGCTGATAGTCGAAGGATCGGATAGCTCGATCATACCTGGAGCCTCTAGCTTGTCGTGATACGTTGCCAGTCTTTCCATCACTGGCAACTCCACAAAAGCACCAATACTGCGGCCAGAAAAGAGCTCCTTCGCCATCAAAGCTCTAAACTCTTTGGCTTTCTTCGTGCGCCAAGCTGTTGATCGAAGTTGCAATCGAGGGGTTGGTTCAACGCCATGCTTTCGGAGGTTTGAGCGGTGTTGCTTTCTCTTAAGACTCCTGAGCTCCTGTGCCCATCCTGAAGTCCAATCTGCTGTCTTGTCTGCGTTCATTTCTGCTTCCAATATGGCCCGCGCTGATTCGGGGAGGAAACTTTTGTCAGACAGAAGAATCTCATGGAATGATTCTGGTCTGTCCTCAACCTTAGATGGAATAGGAGGTTTGGGAAGGGAGGTGAGAGGGAAGATAGTTTCTTCTTCACCTGAGGTGTCGTCGAAGGTGGTTAGCCAGCGGGTCAATCTCTCGGGCTCATATGGTTTGTGCATGTGATAGAGGGTCGGGTCTTCGTCTTCGAAATCCTCGACTCCGAACATTGGTGAATCGACCAAGCGTTGGCTGCGAGGTTCTTGGTCATCGAACGCGTCGCCGCCAAATGATTTCGTCGTTTGGCTGCCCATTGCTCGCACCATCTCGCGTTTCCAACTAGAGACCAAATCTTTCTTCGCGTGACTCCCAAGAAAGAAAGACTTGGAATCAGTTGGTCAAGAGAACAGAGTAGTGATAAGAATGGTAGCCCAAGGAGTTGAAATCCACAAAGCCAACACGGAAACGAGTAGATTTATGAGTCGAGATCTGGCTCGAACAGATCAGATTATCGTTGTTGTTCCTGTGTGGGTCACGTTGCTGAAGGACGGAACGAACTGTCTCAGGGTTAGTGATATAAATCACAAAGATAGATGAAACATACGACAGGTCCATGACATTTCATGCAGGTTCCCGAGCATGCAATGCACGTACCCGGAAGCAGAACAGACAGGTCACTTGCCGAGATTGTTAATGTTGATCGCTGTTGAAATTTTAGGTGAAGATGCGAGAAGAAGAAAGCGAAATGCAGCAAGAGCACACACGGAGATTTGTACGTTGACATACAGCCTGCCAAGAAGTGTAAACAACTTGGGAAGTAACGACCTCCTTCCATAACTTTAGTATACACTTTGGCAATGGAAACTGCAAGAAACCACTAATTGGTCTAATCAGAAGGAAAGGGATGAGAAACACACGAATATGAAGTACACAAAACACTATTTACTTAGTCAAAATCAAAAACGCTTACAACCATGTAGGGGTATCCAAAAAAACTTCCATCATCCTTCTTTTCATTATGTAGGCTTGTTTCAAAGCACCACGTACTAATTTGGCGCTCTACTGACGCCTTCACCACCCTCGGCATCCTCTTCGGTGCCAATTGAAGACAATAGATCTCTGAGATCTTTCTTGCCATGTGTACTGGCAGCACCACCGAAGCCTCTAGCAGAACTCCTGCTGGCAACTCTTCTGCTTGCAGGTCTGTTTACCAAGCCATCCTGACGACCTCTCTCGGAGACAGGTGCTGAAGACAAACTGCCATTGGTAACAACCTCGCCACTGTTGAGTCTGAGAGCAGGTGCGGGTGGTGGTTGCATTGTGTTTTGTGACTTCTGAGCAGTGTCTTGGGTAGCCGGACGAATAGGAGGAGGGCTGTAGTCGCTGCCATCATCTTCGAGCTCGCCATCTTCAACATCCATCATGCTCTCGCCTGAGTCATCACCAGCGCCAGCACGATGCATGGACATTGCGGATGAAGGAGGTGCTTGACCAGCGAGTACGCGCTTCAGCTCCTCGACACGCATAGCTCCCGAGTTTGTGACGCTGCTGGCACCATCACCATAACCAGATGTACTATTACTGGGACGGCGGCCTGCAGGGCTTCGACTGACGAGACGGCTGCGGACTTGCGAGTGACTGGTACCAGTCCTTGCAGGGCCAGATCTAGAAGTGCCTCCGTTACCAAAGGTCTCGGAAGTGCTGCGCGGACTCTGGTACGGGAAGGTGTTTGCCGCGGCGAGCAAACGACGGTGATCTCCCAGAGCGACGAGGTTGGTACCTGACGGGTGTGCAGACGTGGTGCCAGCGCGCGAGCCGCTCAATGAAGTCGACTTAGGTGCTGCAGCTGCGACGGTTGCGAGGAGTTCGTCTTTTGTCCAGACTGCTGTGAGCTCGTCCATGCAAGATTGTGGTAGGTCGGCCTTGAATCGGCTAGGTGCGGTCAGGAAGTCGCTAGGGGCAACATTTAGAGCTGGCAAAGAAAAACTGCGTCCGGGACTACCAGGTGTACCGGGAGGCGAAGCGATGCTAGCGCTGTAAGTGTCCGAGATACGCTCGACCAACTGTTCGCGGTGGTCAAAGGGCTTCAGCGCTTGCGACTCGACGGTAGTCTCTGTCAACTTGGTGGGAGCAGAGGCAGCCACTTCTGCAATTCTAGCCAAGGACACAGCCGGGATTTGGAGTCCATGGACCCAAATGCCAGCTTGCTGTCTGCGTACAATCTCAGTCTGAATCTCATTTCCGACAACGGAATGCTCGAAGTTAAACTTGTGAGCAACTGCCCACAAGTAGCCATGCACCAAACTACCAAGTCTGACCTTGGACTTTGGATTCTCGATGGTCTGAATATCTTCTTGCAGGCGGAACATCATCGGCAGACCAGAGCGTATAGCGTTGATACCAAGTCTAGCAACCATGGATGCAAGCAAGTAGTGCAAAAGCAGGAATTCGTGATCAGCCTCGGGACGATCGGCAAGATGCACAGCGTCTTCGTAAATTGCAAGGTGGAGCAATTGCAAGAAGAAGGAGCGACTCTTCCTGGCGCCACGCCCACGTGCTGATGCGTTAGACACCGCTCTGCGGGCCATGTTGTTACCATTGACGTTGTCCCGCTTCTGCTTCTCAGTAATAATCTTTTCCTCGATCTTTGAGTCCTTATCACGAATTTCGAGGTCAAGCCATATACACAGTGCATCCACATAAGCAACACGGACTGGGCGGGACGAATCACGCAGCAGCCATTGAGTTCCCTCCCAGACTCCGATTGGAACCGGGTTCTGGTTCTTAGTAGATTCATTGGCCGAAGGATCATTGCTGTTAGCAACAATGAGAATGCGCTTGACCGAATCAAGTGCAACCTCTCGAGCAGTGTCAAAGGAGAAAAAGCCGTCGGTGTTGGGTCTTTCCTTCAAGCCACTGCTAGCGGTGGATTCCATGGAAGCACCATTGGGGTCCTCGATAGCATTGGCGGTAGCGGCAGGCAGGTTGGAGCCAGCAGAGGAAGGCTTAAGGCGGAGGAGAAGGGCTGAAACCATGTCCGCGATTTGATCGGTATAATAGACATGCTTTGCGAGATTGACAATGCATTGACGCAGGTGAGCAAGCAGATCGACTCTGATAGGAGAAGGAGTCTTGACAACTTCCATGACAGGCGACTTTGGCTTTTCGGTAGATCCGTTCAGGCTGGTTTGTGTAGTACCAAGCTGTAGAATCAGAAGGATATGTTGAACCAGGCCGAGCAGAATGTCCATGACTGACAAGCCTATCAGGTTGATGTTGGAGCCAAGGATTTGCTCAACAATGACAACCAGTACGATTTGTTGCTGCAGAGACTCCTCAATGATGGGACTACGGATCAGAATCTCGACAGCGGTGAACAGGACAACAAAACGATCCTGAACGGGAGTACATTCGCATGCCATTTTGACTAGACCGACGGACCAGGCATGACCCGAGTTGTGTTGAGAGATGTATTCAAGCATGCTCAAAGTAGCCATACGCACTTGACCGCGGTTGTCGACATCGAACAGGGCCTTGAAACATTGCATGGCCAGTATACCAGCCTCTTCCTCAGCATAGCGATCGGCCTCTTGAGCAGTGCCTCCAGCAGCGCGCGGGTCTCCTTCTTCATTTGTGTTTGTACTGCGGATGGTTTGCATGCTGGGACGCGGTGCTTGCTGCGCATTCTTTTGCTCGTTCAATCTTTCGTCGAGAGTGGTCAGGTATGTGGCGTCTTGCGAATAGAGGTTGCGGAGCACGGCGGGTAAGAAGACGGAGATCTGTCGGCCTGGCTCGCTGGCGAGCGCCTGAGCTTTGGCAATACTGCGCAGTGCCTCGAGACCAGCCTTGCGTAGCTTGAGAGCATCGCTAGACCCACCAGCCTCCTTGTTTGTCTTGTCTGCATATGTTGTCCATCTCTTGACCACGTCGGCAAACTGTTGGCGATATTCGACATCGGCGGCGAGCGTAGCATGGTCCTGGTCACGACAGAAGGCGTCCCATACAGGTAGACATGCTTCAATCAGGCCCGTGTCGTTGGAGTGGCCCAGGACTTCTTGCAGGATGGTGAGAACATGAGGCGCCAATAGGGGGAACGTGTCGACCGAGGAGATGCTGGACGAGTTGAGAAAGGCGGTAAGGATTCCTAACGTGACTTGGACCGCTCCTATCCTGCCCTTGTACACATCTGAGGCGGTCCGCTTCTCCAGGAAACTGCCAACCTTTGTGAGTTTGGCTCGGCGACTCGACGCGTAGTAGACCAGGTAGCTGAGTTCGCTGCCATTCGGCTTTGCCTCGCTCGCATTGCCTGCCGGGTTCTTGGGCAGTTTAGGGTAGCACTTCAGGATCAAAACCTGATGTTTCGGTCGGCATTTCTGGCGGAGCGCGTTCATGTTGGCTGACGAATGGCGTGAGTCGTGTCTGGATCTCTGGTGGAAGCCTGCTATGCGGTCTAGGTTACCGCGTGCTTCGGCTTCTTTCTACTCTCGAGAAGGGTCGAGAGGAAATGCTGCGCAAGGCCGTATGAGACACGACACGTCGCGAGATGCAATCAACGACGAGACTGGAAACGAGACACGCCCAAAGTCGCTTCGTATATCGTAATCAAACCCGGCCCCCAATCCCAAAATGTGGCTGGCCCGTTTGTTGCTTGGCAGCATGTGTGAACCACCACTCGAACCCTTTCTGCGTCATTCCCACATCACCCACCTGTCAAACCGCCATCAAGGGACTTGTATCACTACTCGAGTAAGAGAAACATGGCTTTCGTACATCATGCCTACGGGAATCGCTGCAACAGTCGTGCTAACCTCTCCAGAGCTACGCCCTTTATATCTGTTCTCCAATAGAACAGCAACCTGATCCCGTCGAATACCAAAAACGCCATCTCGTGCTTCCCTTGTAAAACAAAACTCGAAACACTTGACCTCCAAAATAAAACTCCTTGATGTCCATAAACAAAGGTTATCCTTAATGTGCCTCCATTTCGTCATTCGCATCTCATCACTTCTTCAAAGCTGCGTGCGCTTTGTAGTAGCACGCTTTCCGCTGCTGGGCGTGCGATACATTGGATGCTGCTGCCAGCCGGATAGTTCAGGTTGCATCTAACGACCTGCCATACCCATGCCAAATCTAGCTGCTCCGATCTTATGGAAGGTACCAATAGGTTGGAAGCCCCTGAGTAACATGTTAGTCCACTATCTTCGACTCGTGTCAGTTTCAAACTTACTTGGCAAGATCAATGCCGGCCTCATCATCAGTGTCTGCGCCATAACGAAGAGACCCCATATTCTGTTGCATGCCACTCATGTTGTTCGTTGCATAAGCATGACTGTTAAGAATGTTGCTAGTGTTGGGGGCAGCGGCTGCTTGTTGCTGGTTGTTGCCGTTACCCAGAGCCTGCATGGGAGGGCGCATGGAGTTAGGTGCCGGCATGCTTGATTGCTCACGCTGTTGTTGTGTCGGTGCCTGCATCTGCTCCTGATGACTTGGCTGGCTTGCCTGTTGCTGCTCAGGTTCAGGTTGTTGTTGCTGAGGAGGCTGCAACTGAGGAGCGTTGAACGAAGGGTTTGTCATGATGCTTTGTTCTCTTCTCTGAGAAGTCTCACGCTCGTAAGAAGTCCTTTCGTTGCTCTCCAGAGGCATACTAGTAGCAATGTGCTCATCTGAATCAAATTCGAGCTTGGCCGAGCGGCTGTGGCTTGTGGCGGGCCTGGGGATGCTGCGAGTAGGGCTACCGTCGATACGGTCAGGGACTCCTGATGGACGAGGAGGCGAACTAGACTGAATAGCAGGCATGTCGTCATCTTTCTCGTCCAGAATGTTCTTCTTGTCAACAGCGCTCTTGTCGTCCTCGTCAAGGATCTTGACGTTGGCTCCCATTCCCAATGGCTTGAAAGATGAGAATGGTGTCGCCTTCAGGGGACTGATGTCTGCGAGCGGGCGTAGAGGAGTTGAGCCGAACTTCCAGAATGGAGCCGGTGATGAGAACTCCATAAAAGCTGAAGGACGCTGGAGCGTTGAGGGGGGCACCAGCTTCTGGCTACTGCGCACGGGGAAGGGTGTGTCAAGAGGACCGATGCGACCGTCATCGTTGATGTAAAGCGAAGGCGGAGATCCGGCGGCGTTGGCAACAGCCGTAAGATGGTTAAGAGTACTCTTGGCCGAAGGAGGGTAGACAAGTTCTGGATCGTTATCGTCAAACTTAACAGGGCGTCGAGAACCTCTGTCAGGAGTGTAGGCCTCAGTTGCGGTCGGGTACGAAGATGGGTAGGTGTGCATGGGAGGGCTATCGCTCTTCTCAGTCTTACTAGGAACAGCGTGAACAGCACCATTGAGCTTTTGATGGGCGGAAGATGGAGGGTGTAGCTGAGCAGGACTCGAAGGGTCGATCATGCCAGAAGGCAGAGGATTGGGTCTGCGGCAGCCTTTCATGCCTTGGCTCAGGAAAGTGTCGCGTTCCTTGGGCGAGATCATCCACTTCATACCCTTACCAGGCTCGTCGGTGCGACGGGCAATCTTCTCAAAGGCCTTGTTGAGACTGAGATTATGGCGGATCGAGTTTTGCCAACCACTGGTGCTATAGCGGTAAAAGGCATAGTTTGCCATGATCCATTTGTAGATGTTGTTGAGTGTCATCTGCTGCTCGCCGGTAGACAAGATAGCCATACCGATCAATTGAGCATACGAGTGGGGAGGTTTGAGATCTTTGGCACTGTCTGCAGAGTAGTCAATAGACTCGGTCGACTCGAGCATGACACCGCGAGAGTAGCCTCCAATCGAGAGAGGAGACGGACGGGTGCGCTGCGAGGTAGGAATGTTCATGCCGTGGTTACGAATGGGTGTACCAGGTATGGGGAACGATTGCGATTGCAGACCTGCGTATGAATGCGGGTGTACACGGTGACCGGTGCTGCCATCGGGGAAGCTAGACGAAGGATGGGCAGGGCGGCGCACTGACGAAGAGGGGCCGGGCATGTGAGATGACGGGTTTGGTGGAGGCCCGTTGCCATTACGGGCATCGGCTTCGTGGTCCTCCTCTTCGGATGTGTAGGTCTGACGGACAATGGCGTCGGCGAAGACGGGACCGTCGTCCTCATGGCGAGCAGTGGTGATAAAGGCCATCTGGGTGCCACTAATGTCTATGACACAGCCAGAGCGCAAGGCCGCACGGTTGCCACGCTTAAGAAGCTGCGTGTCGACTCTTAAGCCATTGCGGCCATTGACAGTGATGAACCACTTCTCCTGCTCGCTGTCGTACGAGATGACGGCATGCAGACGCGACACCTGTCTGTCGGGGCCGAGATCGATGGAGATTCTCGACTTGGCCGAAGGGTCGTTTGACTGAATAATAGGAGAGTTGAGAGATTCAGCCTTCTCGTGTGACTCGGGACGGCCGATGTTGATCTCGACGCCTTGGATGATGTATGTCCAGTTGCGACCAGCGATCTTACCATAGCCAGGCACGTGCTCTCTGCCCTCGAGCAGGTCGTTGGAGAAGTCGTGTGTCGCGTTCACTTGCTTGTCCGAGACCTTGAGCTTGGAAATGACATCGACCTCGGAGGGAGTCGAGGGCTCGGTTTCGGCGTCGGACTGTTCGTTGGCCTCGGTGCCTTCGGTGTCTTCGCGTTCGTTGGCGCGGGCAGTGGTGACCTTTCTGCGCGTGGCTGCGCGGCCATTGGAAGTAGGGGCGTCGTTGGCGCGCGCTCTCTTGCGAGAAGTGCGCGAAGGTGTAGCGATGGATTCGGGAGTGTCGGCGTCAGACACGTCGGCTGCGGTGGCCGTGGCTGCTGCGGCCACTTCGGCGGCCTTGCGCGCAGGTCTTGTGCGCCGATTTGACGGCGGCATGGTGATGTGTTGTGTGATGTGGACTGCAGGAATAGAGGGGAGGTTGTGTTGACAAAGACGTCGCTGGGTCGCGTCTGTGATGTCGGGTTGACGGGAAAAAGCAAGCGGATGATGGAAAGCGATCGCGTCTCAAGAGCGGGCCAAGAGTTTGCCTCCGCAAATTTGCGTGGGGACGAGGGCAGGCCTGATATCGTCGGCCTCTGCTATTATCGACAGTTCTCTAGTTGATGGTTGGGTATTTCCTGATTGAGACGGTGTCGTCGATGCTGGCGATTTTTGTTCTTCACGCCTGTTCGAGACGGGTGGGTTTGGTGGGTTTGGATCAAACAGGCCTCGAGACGCTGTAAGCGAAGGACGTGGTGTTTTGTTGACTGACGCGCACGATCAACAAAGGTTCTCCAACAATTGCTTTGTCCTGCAGCTCTTCTTGGGGCACTCGAACTGACGCGGAGTCGATTCCAAGTCTTTAACAGCTTGATTGAGGATAGGGGCATTAAAAGGGATAACGTTGCATCCGTTTCTATCACATCCGCGCGTGCGTTCGTTGTCCAAAGAGCACCCGCGAAAAGGCGTGCGTGCTGAGCTGAGGCTGCCACCACCCTTGTGCGCCCGATCAAACCATCTGCTTGATGACGCTGACTGTTGTTCCCCGCTTCCTACAAACTCAACCTTTGTTGACAAAAGTAAACATGGCTGTTTCGAGCAAGATCACCTTGCCGTCTGTTCTATGCTATGTGCAGAACATCTTGCAAGACGTCCAGCAAACCTCGTGGAGCGTCAAGTCGAGGGTAGTGCCGTGCAACCTAGTTGTATCTGAAAACAATCGTGACTGTTTCACCGTTCATTAGCCTATCATCCCCTAGAGCTTTGTCGTACATTTACACCGCCCATCATCGTCCTAAATCAGCAATGTGGACAGAAAGCAGTACTGCATTGATCAAAATTCGATCCTGCCAATATTCCTCTAGACAGATCGACCATATCGTCAGTCGCGTGTTGGCCGTCGACCTGTACTTCGAGTTGACAGACGTCGTCCTGGCCACCCTGACCGCTGATGTACGGGCTGATAAACACATCATTACGTTCTTGCCTTTGCTGCATTCATGCTATCATGGCTCTCTATGTGCTTGGGGTAGCTCTACCTTGAATCTTGAAACATCATTTGGTCCTGAAGGTGCTCTTTTCGTGAAACACCATTTTGTAGCATACCTTCAACCATCTACACACTGGTCAGCAGTATTCGGACCTAGAACTTCACAAAGTCATATGTTTGATAATACATGAAGCATTCAAACCCTTATACTCAGTCAGTCATGTCGGTAGCAGGCATGTTGCGACTCTAGTGACTATCTTCGCAAGCATCGAGCCTCGAATGAT